>OX031016.1:43992250-44212250 GCA_943736025.1 Tenthredo mesomela
CCGAAACTCAACTTTTTTTTTTATTTTTTTTTTTATTTTTTATCTATATTCTTTTTAAATTGGATCAGGTCCTGGGTGTCGACAATGGCCCGACTGATTGCCAGTTCACGACTCAAGACATTGTGTTCTCATTTCGGTGCGCTGAATTCTAGTGCTCCTTATTTTTTTATTTATTTATTTTTTTTTTTTTTTTGTTATCCGTCGAAATTACTGTATACCTACCTACGATCATGGCGGACATACATATATATATTTATACACTCGTGCAGAAACAGTCTCTTTACTCTCTTCGCAATCCCAATCCAATTCGGATACAAAGAGAAAACACACGAGCGTATATATCGTAACACATGGCACGGAAAGGGGTACAAAGGGTGTCCTGCAGAGATAAATACACTTTAACTTGTCGGTACTATATATATAGGTAGGTTTGGTAGGTTGGTACGAGAGGCATATGACCCCCCCCCTAGAAATGAGCGAAAAATCTTCTATGCAAGAGCATATGTGCTCAGCGGGTGACAATAAAACGCTACATCTGCATCCTTGACCAATCATACATGGCTCTCCCCCACACCCCCACCGGACCCCCTGTATTTTTGGTTTTTTTAAAAATTGTGCCGAAATCGTTTAGAATTTTTTGCGTGCATCAAATATAGCTATAATGGCGAATTATAAACCGGATCCGCACATTCAGAAAAAGGTCTTGTTGGCACAACCAAAATTTGCTTATTATACGGTCAAAGAAATTTTTTTTGTTCAGTCAACCAAAATTTTGTTGGGCTAACCGAAAATTTTTGCTGATGTTACTAAATTTCTTGTTGGCACAACAAAATTTTGGTTGGCTGCACAAAAAAAATTTCTTTGGCCGTATAATAACCAAATTTTGGTTGTTCCAACAAGACCCATTTCTCAGTGCAGTAGCTGCGCGTGGGGAACCGATCTGTGATCTGATCTGATTTTTGGACTTCTCTGCTATAGCATATCCCGTGTAATTTTAGCTCCGATATCAACAGCCAGGACTTTTGATTTCGATTATATTTAGGGGCGAGTTTACTGCGTACTTGGTTGTTTAGCGTTGCCCTTAGGCATCGGTAAACACGGGTTAGCAAATTGCCCGCAGGGGATAACAGAGAGAGATAGAGATAGAGAGAAAGAGAGATTACTGAATGATAGTTAACGGGCCTGCTAAACGCCATTCGGGGGAGGTTTTAGCCCTCTGGTAATACGCCGCGTGAAGGGCGGCAGCCTCCGGGCTCTATACGCAGGACCGCAGAGATGCGAGGAGAAGAACGGGAGAGAAAAGATCGGTAAGAGAATAGAATTACACCCTACGATGTACTATGTGCAGAAATTAGATTCACGTTGTGTTTTATGAGTATTTTTTCGAAATTTGTGCAAATTATACAACAAAAAAAAAATCGGTAAGTAAACTTTTCGATTTCTTAAATCGGTGAAATAATGATCAAACGAGATTATTATAACCCCCACCTCCCCCTGTCTCTCCCTAGTCTGTGGGATACAGGGGATGCTGGGTAGTGCATAAATCGACGTGACAATTACAGGGAGAGATGGAAGTTGGGTAGTGCAGTGTATAAACAGTTAATTAAGCCCACGAACCAAGCATGGCAGGGTTACTTATACTATACCTATACAGACAGACTAGGAGCGACGGGATCCTGGATCCTGGATACAGAATCTAGAATCCAGAACCCGGAGGAACGAAGGAGAAAGGGGGAAAATCCCTCCTCTCTCGGTTACGGAGGTAATTTGCTCTGTACGGACGAGGAGCAGCGGTTCTCAAAACGTTACTTCCGGTCTTTTTCATACAAATTCAGATCTATTATCTCCTTTCATAGATTAGATGGCAAACAGAAATTTAAAAGTCGAGTATTCTGTAGACCAATCCAAAAAATCGAGAATGTGGTCAATTTTAATTTTTTCTCTTTGCACGACGGTATCCAAACCGATTTTCGATTTCGTTGTACAAATCGACGCCGTTCTACGCCTCCTGTGACCCATCAGATTCTCGATTTAATAGGACAAACAGTGAACTGGCAAACAGAAATTTAGAAGTCGAATATTCTGTAGACCAATCCAAAAAATCGAGAATGTGGTCAATTTTAATTTTTTCTTTTTGCACGACGGTATCTAAACCGATTTTCGATTTCGTTGTATAAATAGACGCGGTTTTACGCCTCTTATGACCCATCAGATTCTCGATTTCATAGGACAAACAGTGAACTGGCAAACAGAAATTTAAAAGTCGAATATTCTGTAGACCAATCCAAAAAATCGAGAATGTGGTCAATTTTAATTTTTTCTTTTTGCACTACGGTATCTAAACCGATTTTCGATTTCGTTGTATAAATAGACGCGGTTTTACGCCTCTTATGACCCATCAGATTCTCGATTTCATAGGACAAACAGTGAACTGGCAAATGGAAATTTAAAAGTCGAGTATTCTGTGGACCAATCCAAAAAATCAAGAATGTGGTCACTTTTAATTTTTTCTCTTTGCACGACGGTATCCAAACCGATTTTCGATTTCGTTGTACAAATCGACGCCGTTCTACGCCTCCTATGACCCATCAGATTCTCGATTTAATAGGACAAACAGTGAACTGGCAAACAGAAATTTAAAAGTCGAATATTCTGTAGACCAATCCAAAAAATCGAGAATGTGGTCAATTTTAATTTTTTCTTTTTGCACGACGGTATCTAAACCGATTTTCGATTTCGTTGTATAAATAGACGCGGTTTTACGCCTCTTATGACCCATCAGATTCTCGATTTCATAGGACAAACAGTGAACTGGCAAATAGAAATTTAAAAGTCGAGTATTCTGTGGACCAATCCAAAAAATCAATAATGTGGTCACTTTTAATTTTTTCTCTTTGCACGACGGTGTCCAAACTGATTTTCGATTTCGTTGTACAAATCGACGCCGTTCTACGCCTCCTATGACCCATCAGATTCTCGATTTCATAGGCACGGTAGTTTTTGAGTTATTGAAATTAAATAAAAAATGTGACGATTTTTTATCGATTTCGTTCCTGCGATTTTTATCCGACGATCGATTTTCGGAATTGGGTTCCTTCGAGCTCGACACAAGGCTAGGTAGTGAAATAAAAATGAGAAAACAAGATAGGATGTAGGTATTCACACAGTAGAATGAACGGGCGAGTGCAGTCTGTATATACTAAGTCGCCAAATCCCCTGAGTCCTCAATATTCGGGTGTCCGTATGTTTTGAGTATAGAGTTCAAAGTTGTATGTTTTTCTACACAAGAGAAGAGACCGCCCGTTGTTAGTCCGGGCAAAACCGTGTCAAGAACTTATTATACGGTGAAAATCCCATCTATAAAGAAAACGACTCGTGTCTTCGGTATCCAGTCTTCAGTATTTCCATCCCCTTCCTCAACCTGAAGTAAAAACCGAAAAGCCCGCGGGGGTCCTTTAACCCGGACAATAAAAACTAGGTCGAGGATTTTATTCCAGATGAAAAGAAATCGGCTTGTTACAGTCTAAATTTCTTTATTTACACCTACCGTATGTATACACCATTCTTCCAATAGCCAAAATTGGAGCGGATTTATTCTTCGGAAAACTTGAACCGAACTCCATTACATCCGATAGAAATTAGGCTTATCTTACCTCGCCGATCTCACCTCTGACAGCTGCCTGCATATATATATTCATCTCTTCGGCCCTTGAAAAATCGGCACCAAATCTCATAGCCGAAATCTTTAGGAGCTTGCGCGCAGGTAATCGCCGATTATCAAATCGGCTCAATGCCGGTTTCTTTCCTTTTTTCTGTCAGATTTCAAAACAGTTTTCAATTACAATGGGATACGTAGGTAGTATACACCGCGCTGCTCATTTCGCAGGGGAAACCTCTACAGCCCCTGAATATAATGGCACCGATGTTCCTTCATCGTTTCTTTGACGAAATTTTCGGTCCTCATGCACGCATCGTTTCGGGAATTGAAAATCACGATTTTCTTTTCTCCATTATACCGATCGGCACGTGTGGCTCGCCTCTTCTATATTAAACGACTCGAATCGGCGATAATTTCTGGTATACTAGAACCGAAATCTCGGGTTTGATCTGGCTCGTGAAACGGAGCATAAGCGGGGGTGGAAAAGGGGCATGCTTTTAACCAAATCGGTAAAAGTTGCATTTAACTGGATCCACTCTGACCTTTCCCTAACCGTTCAGGTAAGTATTTCGAAGTTAGTGGTGATAACGATCGTTCAGTCTCTCAAGTCTCAGTCAGTCACTTAAATCGTTAATCTCTAAACTCTGCGGTCATAGCTGCGTGGTAGCCGTTCATTATTTTCACAAATATAAGGGAGTATAATCCAACCGAGCGAGGAAAGACCATTCCGTCAACCCGGACTGACTCGAAATTTTATTTCCTCCTCGGGTTAGTTTCAATTTCCTATTTTAAAGCAGCTATTCGATTCCCCGGCTCGTTGCGAGTTTATCGATCAAATTTTTCGGCTCTCTTCAATTTTTTGTTACGATTTATGCCGGAACACCACAAACCGCAAATCGGTAGTACGATTCCACCTAATTCTTCTTTTCGTACAAATTGTTACTGTAAAAAAACTCCAGCCTGAACGGAAGTTAGAACCTTTGTAGCGATCGGAGATTTTACCGATCACTGAGATGTTGTATTAAATCCGATATACCTATATAAGACGGGAGGAAATCGATCCTGTCTCAATATATGCGACGTGCCGGTCGCAGCTGTGAGACATGGAGAAAAAAAAATCGGTAATTGTTTCCTGTCTGTTGAAACTAACTTGAAACAGTATCAGCTGCGATCGGTGTATCGAGAAAATCTACGAATAATTTCGTCCCACTTTTCATCATGTGTGAGAGCAAAACATTCGGTCAGCCGATTTCGACCACCTCGATCGACAATTTCGAAAAAATTGTGGAAAGAAAATGTATGTGCATGAAAATCTTCGGGTCCTCCGATTTATTTCACCACCTTACCAAGAGCTACAAAAGTTTTGCTGTAGAGAGAGAGATAGAGAGAAGGACGGGGGATGGGGGGAGATGGGGGGAGGGGGGAGTAGGTACTATATAGACGTGCAATAAACCTCGTTACAGGTAATTACTGCAGGGGCTGCTAAAATCCGCCACAAGAATGAGCCAACCGGGGCTGCTGTAACAATCAGACTCACCCTCTGGGTTAGTGCTGCAGTGGGGTACCTACCTCCCTACCTACCAACCAACAACAAAAGCGTAAACATCGAGTAAACTCTGAGGGATGGGGCGGGGGGGGTTGAGGGGGGGAGTGGCGGGGTTTAAGCCAGAGGTTTTATTGAATTAACCCCACTAGCTGGTGCTGGTGCCCACGGTTACTCTATTCTATATGTCAAATTGATAGTGGATTGAGAACCACTGTCACGCCATCATACCAATCCAGGTTTAGGATTGGCGGTTCTTCAGGCGTTCCAACAGCCGATTGGACGGTTAAAGACACGCCTATAAGGCCGGGGTTCTGCCCTTGCTTTCACAAACGGGGTGAGAAGCACATTACCCTCCAGTATTCCGTCGAGCCTAGTAGTGCCAGCGAGTCGTATAGGTACGCTATTTCGAAAAGTAGAAATCGGCTGTGTCGTAAGCACCGAGTGTCTGTATCAGAGGTTCATCGATTATTAATTTTATATATTTAAACCTTAAGGTGATCACATCATATTTTTGCCATTTGGATTATGGGAGCTAGTGCAAACGGTATATTACTACACGCAACTGACTGATCTGTTCAGTGAGTGGTTTCCTGGTTTTTTGTTTTCGTTTCTTCTTCTTCTTCTTCTTCGATAGGGACTAAAAGTGAGAGAAAAAATAAATAAATAAAAAAAAATGAAAACTATCGGTGCACTGATGCGGACACCGAGTGGGGAAATCGTTTAGTGTCAAATATAATATGATGATGATGATGACGATCATGATGATGCTGATGATGACGATGATGATCAGAAAGTAAAAAATTTTGCGGGAGAGATACTAAAAAAAAAAAAAATTCTTTTGATCATAAAACCACAACTATACGAATAAATAAATTAAAAACAAAGGGACGATGGATTCTCATCAGCTAGTTGAAACCACGTCGCAAAACAGCCAGGACATAACTATCCAGCCAAAACCAGCTAGCAGTACACCGAGGCACAGCATTGATGCTATACTCGGTTTGGCAGGACACAAACGTGCGTCGCATCATCAAGAGATGGGAGAAGAGCCTGGTAGAGAGCACGAGAATAATGGTAACGATATAAATATTTTGCGCAGTGGAATTGAAAATTGAAAATTGGAAAAAAAAAAATAAATCTAATAGTAGCGTCTTCGATTTGCTGCTCTAGAGTTGCACCGAGAATGCTCCAAATTTTTATGTGACGTCACATTGCTCTAGAGTTGCACCGAGAATGCTCTAAATTTTTATGTGCCGTCACATTGCTCCAGAGTTGCACCGAGAATGCTCTAAATTTTGATGTGCCGTCACATTGCTCCAGAGTTGCACCGAGAATGCTCTAAATTTTGATGTGCCGTCACATTGCTCTAGAGTTGCACCGAGAATGCTCTAAATTTTGCTGTGCCGTCACATTGCTCCAGAGTTGCACCGAGAATGCTCTAAATTTTGATGTGGCGTCATATTGCTATAAATTTGCACCGAATGCTCTAAATTTTTATGTGCCGTCACATTGCTCTAGAATCGAGCACCGGTGCAGACAAGAGCGGATCGAGTATCAGTGCCCACTCGGTGATTGGTGCAACTTGGTTAACCGAACATAACACTCTAAAAACGAGCATCAATCAGTATCGTAAACCGAACATACGTTTCGCGCTCGGAGCAATCGCAGAACGCTCCATAGAGCAGCAAATCGAAAACGTTATAAGAGTTGCGGTGTGTTATAAGATTTAGAGATACTATTCGAGGGGAGATCCTGTCAATCAACCCCTAATTTTCGTATCCTTACAGCGATCATGTTCATCGCGAGTATATTAGAGCTACCGACGGACGGCGTCCCGTCGTACTGTGCGGGGTACTGGCGTCGCTGCACGCGACCGTTCGACGTCTATCCAACTCTCTTGCCTTTAGCCCCCGTAACAATAAGCTGACAAACCAACCCCTGTCAAGGCTCTCTTTATCCCCCTACGTTTTTTTTTTTTTTTTTTCCTTTTCCTTTTTTTTTTTCTTCTTTTTTACCATTTCTTTGGTTGAATCCGACTAGCTATTAGACCCACGGGACCTTGTTACCGCTTTCGAGTTACGTATCGACCCGAGGAATTAGTATGTAGTCCCGCAATTATATATGGGAGACTCGCGATTTAAATTGCGAGTACACTCAGAAAAATGTCTTGTTGTCACAACCAAAATTTGGGTTATTACATGCACAATCAAATTTTTTTATTCAGTCAACCAAAAATTTGGTTCGAATAGCCAAAATTTTGGTTGTCCCAACAAAATTTGGTTTTCCCAACAAAATTTTGGTTACCCAACAAAATTTTGGTCATCCGAACGAAATTTTTGGTTGACTGAACAAAAAAATTCGATTGACTGAACAAAAAAATGTGATTGTGCACATAATAACCAAATTTTGGTTGTGTCAACAAGACCTTTTTCTAAGTGTATCAAACTTTTTCCTACCCCCCTAAGATTTTATCGCCTTATAGTTTATCTTTCCGTTCATTTATTTATTATTTTTTTTTTTTCTACCCTTGTGTGAGAATGAAAGAGAAAAAGGACAAATAAAATTATCGCCTAGTTTCTTTAATTCAGAATTTATTGAATTATTTATTTATTTATTTATTTATTTATTTATTTATTTATTTATTTATGCACTAATATTGCGCGTCGCGACGCCTGGCACTCGCGTCGGCTAGTTACGTCGAGTGTAGAGGTTGTTTGGTTCGCTTGCAAGCCCACCGACCCGCGTGGATAGCGTGTAATTGAAAAATCGTTGTTATCGCCCCCGTAAAATCTCTCGGGTCTCTCTACCTGCCGAACAATTAGCCGACACGCGACGACCGACGAATGGACTATACCTAACTACGACGATTTTATAAACCATGACAATGATTCGGCGCCATAGGCACTCAACGTTTTTTTTTTTTTTTTTTTTTTTTCTGTGTTATGAGATTCCAGAAAATAATATAAATAACAATTTTACACCTTCTTTGGTTTTTTTTTTTGTTCATTTTTTTCAACGACTACGAGACGATTTATAGAAGACTTTGGACTTCAAGATGGATTTTAGACTTCTTTTAGACGACTTTTAGAAAAGCTACAAAAGATTAAAAAAAAAAAAAAAAAAGAAGGTAACAAATTCACTCGTTTCATTCGATTTCTGGACGACTACGAAACGATTTATATAATTATATGAGACTTTTAGACTTCACGACAACCAATTCCGGGCTATTCCAAAATACAAAAAATCTAAAATAATTATCAACGCCATTAATCGCAACTACAAAAAATGATAACCGAGTCTATGGAATATTTCCATGCTGTAGGTATATATCGCACCGCGTTAACAGATTAATTATAATATATGTATGCGGTATAGAAGCGAACGCGAGTCAGCGAGCCCTGGGATACCGCGCGGAACTTTAATTTGACTTTTATTAACAATTAGTCAAAAGCGTGCAGCACTAGGGGTTTAATAATTAATAACGTAGATAGATACATATACCTAGTATACATAGCATAGCTCGTCAGATATGATAAAATATATGGTACATTCCGTACAAATTCGACCTACGCCAATTTTTATAATTTAAGGGTACCAGTACAGCGACTTTTCGAAAAACTATCATATTCCGAGCACCGTTGGACCGATTCAGGTAATCTTGGATTCATTTTCTTCAGAAAACAAATCCTCATCATGTGAATGTAAGAATTTTGAAAAAATTTTCGTTTTGACCAAGTTATTTGAGAAATGAGTGATAATAATTTTTGCAAATTTAGTAAATTGATCATAACTTGTGACATAATTTTTTTATTTTAAAATTCCTACATTCACATGATGAGGATTTGTTTTCTGAAGAAAATGAATCCAAGATTACCTGAATCGGTCCAACGGTACTGGTCACCTCATAATAAACGCGTATTCAAAAATTTTGTCATCGAATTCCCAAAATTCTGTTATAAATATTATAATGTAAAATATAATTAATAGCATATTATGCATACGGTATATAAATATATAAGGTAATAATATAATCAGAACCCGGGGTAGTGATAGATGGGTGTATAACTTTTTTCTAAATTGGTATATCATCGTATAACAAAAGGCTCTAAGGATGTAATAATTGGATTTTAATTGCCTCAGCTCTCGTATATATAGACTCATCATAATGATTAACGGTCGTCAAAATTATATTTCTAGTACCTGATGCGATGTGTGAGCATCTTATAAGCGCGATGATGAAATATAGAAATTGGTAGATATAGGTAGGTACTGTTTATCATCATTTATTGAAGATGTAAGAAGAAGAAGAAGTAGAAAAGAAGAGAACAAATAATAATAATAATAATAATAATAATGATAATAAAAATGAAACAAATCTTCAGAGTTTAAAAACGCCTAGTGGTTAACTTGTAAGACTCAATCTTGTACGGCTAATCGAATTACCATTAATTATGATACGCTCGGTTAGGTGTGCGCGGCGTATGGTGAAGCGCGAAGAAGTATATAAGCCTGGACGAACTAATAACTGAAAGGTGGTCGTTGCGGCCGGGGATAGGTAGGTGGAGGAAAAATAAATATAAAAATAGAATATAAAAATAAAAATAATAATCTATGCGCATATCCATATGCTGAAGGATAACAAGAAAAAAAGAAAAAAAATAACGAAAACGAAAACGAAAACTAAAGAAAGGATGAAGAGATAGATAGAGAAAGAGAGAGAGAGAGAGAGAGAGAGAAGGGAAGAGAGAAAAAAGTCGACAGCCTTAAGCCCGGAGACGTCGCTTCTTAAGAGCCTGCTACTAATGGACCGCGATGATCGAACCTACTTTATACAATTTTTGTTCTTCCTTTTTCTTAACTCGTCTTCGAAATGCAGTCGATCGATGAGATCGAGAATTAAAAATTTCTCAGTGTGCAGTGAAGACGTGAAAATTGCGTTATATAAATTTTGATCGACGATTTCGACATCGTCGATAATTGCCAATATTTCAAAACTTTGTTTTTCAAAAAGCTTATTCCAAGACGAATAATTTCATCCCTTATTCGTTCCGATACGACCTACACAGCCCGAGTTATTAAACTTTGAATTAACAGATGCGAGAATTTCAATTTCGGACGTTTCGTCTTACCGATTTTTTGCTCCACGAATTTTCGAACCTTCGGTGTTCTTCGTTAGACCTAGTTTCTCTCCAAATCGTCTATTTCGAAAAACTGTCAGTTGACGATATCAAAATTCTGAACTATCGGTAATGACAAAAAAAAAAATCGAATCTCGATTTTCTACCGATTTTCCATATTCTTTATAATTTCGCGGTTTCCCCCGCCGCGAGTTCCAAGTCTTTGAATTTAAATTGAAGGAAAAATCTCAAATTCATATTTGATCGGTATGAAAAAAATCGTTTTGCTTCTACGATACCAAAATTGAAACTAAGGCGGTGAAATCTACCTGGAATTAAATATACATGCGAGAATTTCAATTCCGGAAGTTTGGCCTTGCCGATTTTGAACCCTGATCTAGTATTCTTAAAATCGGTGAAGCTACCCTTTTCGAAAAAGTTTCCTACATTCGACGTGGTAACAAAAAAAAAAAAATCCAAGACTGAAAAACGAAAAGGGCAACACAATTAATCATACTTAATTAGCGCGATAACGCGAGTAAAATTAACTACCGGTTTACACAGTGTGGCGTTGGTTGGTTGTGTTTTGCTGTGTTGTGTTGTGCCGTTGTTGTATAGGGGTGGTGTAGTTTGCACGATATCCGCTAATTCAACCTCCTTGACGAACAGCTAGACGTAACAAGGTTCCCCTGACCCAACCTAAGGCAAAAATTGTAAATAAAATTTCTATAAAACTCAATTAAGCGGTTTCGTGTACGCCGATTTATCCATTCCCCCTTCATACATATCCATATCCAATCCCAATGCAGAATATAATAAAGAAATAAAGGGAAAAACAATTTTCGATCAATAGGAGTCACACGTAACCATAATTCGACACCTAATGTATCGTCTCTGAGGATAGTGCCGAAAAACACTACCCCTAGTCGGGGGATAAGTTAAGTTACAGGGTGGGTGTAGTCAATCAGTCAGTCAGTCAGTCAGTCAGTCATTGAGTGAGTGAGTGAGCCAGAGGGTTGTTGGCTAGAGTTACCCACCAGCTACTATATCCAGAAATAAATGGGGCTAAAATTACAGGTAATTGGGCAAACCTGGTCTGGTCGTTGGCGCAATGTCACGCGATCTGACATTCGACGATAGTCGACTAGGTAGGTAGGTATGAGGTGTATACCCGTGCACATACATATATACAGGGTTGTTTTACACCTCCTTTCGCGTCTTTTAGCTCACTGATTGCGGTTCCGCAAACATTGGTAACGTCGTATAATTCAGAATAAGCTAATTAAACGAAAGTGCACTCAGAAAAAAGTCTTGTTGACACAACCAAAATTTGGGTTATTATATGCACAATCACATTTTTTGTTCAGTCAACCAAAAATTTTGTTGGAATAGCCAAAATTTTGGTTGTCACAACGAAATTTTTGGTTGACTGAACATAAAATTTGATTGACTGAACAAAAAATGTGATTGTGCGTATAATAACCAAATTTTGGTTGTTATTTTTCTGAGTGCGCTCGTGCTATTCGAATCATGCAAATGTTGGTAAGACGCCGTGATGGTGTCTGGTCGGAAAATCCTGATGACAGGCTAATTACTCCATAGATCTTCGGAGTGAAAAACGTCGATGTAGATTATGAGGAAATCTGCGGTTGATGCACGGAAATTTAAACGCCTGAGGATAATGCACGCGGTACACATAGTATGGGAAACACGCAGTTAGGGCTTATCGAACCGCGTCAATATTAATCGCACCAATTACAAACCAATTTCTAATCGCTTTGCGATTCACACTAATTCAAACGGGTGGTAAACACCGCTGGCATCAATCCACCCCGAGTTTCTCAACCTCATAATAGTGCCTGTCGCAAAAATCTTTATAGCGTTTTCGATATGCTGCTCTAAAGTTGCACCGATCATGCTCTAAATTTTGATGTGACATCATGTTGCTCTAGAATCATGAGCATCAAGTATATCAGTGCTCACTCGGTGATTGGTGCAACTGGGTTAAGGGGACCAGCACAACGACTTTTCGAGAAATTATCATAGTCCGAAATGAATTTATTTCATAACCAAAGTTCATTTCACATCAAAATATTTTTCTTTTTAAAAATCATGTGTCGTAAGGATTTTAGAGCACCGTTGGACCGATTCAGGTCATCTTGGATTCATTTTCTTCAGAAAACAAATCCTCATCATGTGAACGTAGGAATTTTACATAACACTCTAAAAACGAGCACCAATCTATCGTAAACCGAACATACGTTTCGCGCTCGGAGCAATCGTAGAGCAGCAAATGGATAACGCTACAAGCTAAAAATGTGTGCTGATGAATCCCGAGGTCTTCCCGTCGAATTGAAGCCGTCTGTCCCATAGCGTGCGATGGAATACAAATTTGGTAATCCTCTTTGGGCCTTTTTGGTCGTCTAGCTGTTAAGCTCTCTGTGTCACGGCGTGTTCGTCTCGTATCTTTATTTATTTCTTTATTTATTTACCTCGCCTCCTTGTCCTCCCACGCCACTCAGGTAAATTAGATTTCGGATTAAGAGACCAGCCGAACACCGATCGACAGCTCCAGGTCTAAGGAATACGAAGACCCCATCTATATCCATGTATAGAACGTTGTTAAACGATATGAAAAATATATCTCGTAATAATTTCATCGCGACGATCAAGTTTACGTCAATTATTAATCAGTAAACGCGCTGGCTGGCTGACTGGCTGTTAGTTAGATGGTTTACTTTTTGTTCATTCGCGTTGACGAAGCTGTAATTAATAAACTGCCATCCAAGTTTAATCCGGTTAACTAAGCGAGCGTTCAAACTCGTTATATTTCATGCACACACATATAACAAATTAACGCTCGGTATATTCAGTAACGTGTATGTGTCCGGATTAAGTCGTCACACGATTATCTACGGCATGAAAGAATCTATAGGAACGGATCAAAAGCGGTAACGTAATTAGCAAATTTAGCATACAAGTGCAGGAAAACCCGGGGTCTTCATAAACATTTATAACCACGTGGCACATTGGCCTGAAGCTATTCGTCAGTACAAGCGCTACTAGAATCGGTAGAGCACTTTTTATCAGAGATCAGTGTTGGCCCATTAGAGTCACTGCCGTTCCTTATATTCCTATGCGAAGGTCCGAGGCTCTGCACAAGCACTCGACTCCGTTATTTCTCGTCTGTCCGTCCATTAAGTTATCTATTCGTGTCAATCTCTTAAGTAGCTAGCCCGGGGACCTCTGAAGGGCCTTTATAAGCGAGATACCGATCAGACTGCACTGCACAGACAGACATTCAATTTTCGGCACACAACCGCAGCTTCGGCTTTTGCCCCCTTCACTCTCTCATTTCGATTTTCGATCGAGACGGACCTACCAGTGCAAGAAAATTCGTTTAATTAGAAAAACCGGTGCGGAGTAGAGAGAATTTCTTTTGTCAAGTATGTAGGTACATACACTCAGAAAAATAACAACCAAAATTTGGTTATTATATGCACAATCACATTTGTTGTTCAGTCAATCAAATTTTTTGTTCAGTCAACCAAAAATTTCGTTGCAATAACCAAAATTTCGTTGGGAAAACCAAATTTTTGGTTGACTGAACAAAAAATGTGATTGTGCATCTAATAATCCAAATTTTGGTTGTGTCAATAAGACTTTTTTCTGAGTGTATGAGGCTCTCAGCGAGTTTCGGAAGCACACGCCGTAACCTACGTGGTTTACTATCGATTGTTCATCGTAATTAAGTCGCATAGTGACACGTCAATCAGAACTTGAGCCGAGGTTATTAGGCCGTTGATTAACAAGCCTGTCTATATAGTACCATGCTGGTTGGCCTGATCCCTCTCACACCCACGCAACCAGTTTCTGATGCACACGTACACACACACATCCTTGTTCATATAACCGCACACTGATCATATGGTCCCCATCAGCCTCGGCCATCGACTGATCTATACGTATAAGCTTATATGCGTTATATACCATGGTCGCAACCCTATTATCTACCACAAGTGGATGTAATGCAGTATAAACCCATCTAGGCGCAGAACATTAATTACACGGTTAATAAGCTGTGGAACAAGCTCGCTTCTATAGCGCTATATTATCGTAGTATATATGGTGATGTTGCAGCGAGAAACCGTTGTGTGCATTATAATATAATGAATGATCAAATTTTTGGTACACTCAGAAAAAGGTCTTGTTGACACAACCAAAATTTGGGTACAATCAAATTTTTTGTTCAGTCGACCAAAAATTTTGTTGGAATAGCCAAAATTTTGGTTGTCCCAACAAAATTTGGTTTTCCCCAACAAATTTTTGGTTGAGTGAACAAAAAATTTGATTGTGCATATAATAACCAAATTTTGGTTGTCCCAACAAAATTTGGTTTTCCCCAACAAAATTTCGGTTATCCGAACGAAATTTTTGGTTGACTGAACAAAAAATTTGATCGACTGAACAAAAAATTTGATTGTGCATATAATAACCAAATTTTGGTTGTCCCAACAAAATTTCGGCTATCCGAACGAAATTTTTGGTTGACTGAACAAAAAATTTGATCGACTGAACAAAAAAATGTGATTGTGCATATAATAACCCAAATTTTGGTTGTGTCAACAAGACCTTTTTCTGGTTTTTTGATTTTTTGATTTTTTGATTTTTTATTCTTTTTCTTCTTCTTCTTCTTCTAGGTGAGAATAGTTGCAACTCTACCGGTGGTGGTAGCGATGAAGAATTGGGTACCGGATGCGGATCTGACGACCTGACCGGTAGCGGTGGTAAGAAAAAACACAGACGGAACAGGACGACCTTTACAACCTATCAGCTACACGAGCTGGAAAGAGCCTTCGAGAAATCTCATTACCCTGACGTTTACTCGAGGGAGGATTTAGCCATGAAGGTCAATCTACCCGAGGTTCGGGTACAGGTAAGGAAAAAAATAATTATGCTGCATTTTTCTATAACAATTTTAAGACGCGATTGGAAAAAAAAAAAAAGCGCGTTTCGTGTTTGCGAAAGATTTTTTTTTTTTTTTTCTCTCTCTCTCTCTCTTTTTTTGTTTCGCGTGTATAATACGACGAACTGAGTAGAACGAAACTATAAACGCGGTTTTAATTTAAAGTCACGAAAGCAATTATTTTGCAAACGGAGTAAAAAAAAAAATTGCATGGTTTTCTTTTTCTTGTTAACTTTTGTCTTTTTTTTTTTTTTTTTTTGCGAATTAAAGTTTTAGGGATAGACGTGGAGGCGCACTCATGATGCTAATCGAATGATCAACCCCTTCCCATTCTTAGCGCATATCTTCGTACCCAAATAATAATCGAATGCGAGGAATCGTTTATCCTTGAAATTATTATTATTATTTTTATTTCCTCGCATGAATGATCGCGTATACTTGTGTATATATGTGTGTGCGTGTGTGTGCATAGATATATAAAATCGCTGCGTGATTCTCGGCAATGCGTTCATACCAGGGTTGAAAAAACAACAAAAAAAAAAAACAAAAAAAAAGGAGGAGGAAGAGGAAAAAATACAACTACAAGGCAGAGAGATAGTTGTGCAGACGTAGTATAACGTTTATAAAATATGTCAAAACTAAGCTATTACGTTAAGCACCGGAGAAAAACCAGCGTGCGTGCCGTGTAAGGATTTAGGGATTGATTTATTTTCACCGCATGACAAATAACGAACGATAACCAATACAACAAATTCACGTATATAAAACCGCTTACCTATATGGCTTATATAGCATACTCGCGTCATATTATTATATATATACCTACCAACTCCTCTTATATATTATATGAACATAATATACGCTATTCTATCATATATCGTAAATATACGAAAACTACGCCATCATCCCTCGTCTTTATTCGACCAAAACCCACAAAATAATAAACCGACGCCCGATACGAATAACAGCACATTTCAGATTCCGGGTGAAAAAGAGCACGTTTCAAATTCCGGGTGGAAAAGAGCACATTTCAGATTCCGGGTGGAAAAGAGCACGTTTCAGATTCCGAGTGGAAAAGAGCATGTTTCAGATTCCGGATGGAAAAGAACACGTTCCAGATTGAGAATGAAAAATATCACGTTTCAGATTCACTCGAAAACTAGCACAATTCTGGTTGTACCGAATATTACTTATTAGCAAGTGTCAGGTAGGTTTATTATAAGATTGAATTAATCATTCAATGATAAAATTGAATCGAGTTTTTGTGCATAATTGTGCATTTCCAATTTCATAATAAACCTACCTGACACTTACTAATGAGCAATATTCGCTTCGCCTGAATTGTGCTAGTTTTCGAGTGAATCTGAAACGTTGCTATTTTTCATTCTCAATCTGAAACGTGTTCTTTTCCATCCGGAATCTGAAACATGCTCATTTTCACTCGGAATCTGAAACGTGCTCTTTTCCACCCGGAATCTGAAATGTGCTCTTTTCCACCCGGAATTTGAAACGTCCACTCAGAAAAAGGTCTTGTGGCCGCAACCGAAATTTGGGTTATTATATGGACAATCAAATTTTTTGTTCAGTCAACCAAAAATTTCGTTGGGATAACCAAAATTTTGTTGGAAAAACCAAATTTTGTTGGAACAACCAAAATTTTAGCTGTTCCAACAAAATTTTCGGTTGACTGAACTAAAAATGTGATTGTCCATATAATAACCCCAATTTTGGTTGTGGCAACAAGACCTTTTTCTGAGTGGACTTTTCAAATTCCGGGTGGAAAAGAGCACATTTCAGATTCCGGGTGGAAAAGAGCACGTTTCAGATTCCGGATGGAATAGAACACATTCCAGATTGAGAATGAAAAATATCACGTTTCAGATTCACTGAGAAAACTAGCAAAATTCTGGTTGTACCGAATGTTACTTATTTAGCAAGTGTCAGGTAGGTTTATTATAAGATTGAATTAATCATTCAATGATAAAACTGAATCGAGTTTTTGTGCACAATTGTGCATTTCCAATTTCATAATGAACCTACCTGACACTTACTAATGAGCAATATTCGCTTCGCCTGAATTGTGCTAGTTTTCAAGTGAATCTGAAACGTGCTATTTTTCATTCTCAATCTGAAACGTGTTCTCTTCCATCCGGAATCTGAAACATGCTCTTTTTCACTCGGAATCTGAAACGTCCTCTTTTCCACCCGGAATCTGAAATGTGCTCTTTTCCACCCGGCATTTTGAAACGTGCTCTTTTTCACCCGGAATCTGAAATGTGCTGTTATTCGTATCGGGCGTCGAAACACCCTTATAGTTAACATGTTTAACTTTATACGGTGTTCCAGAAATCAGGAATCATTTTTTGTTCCTTTTTTTTTTTTCTTTCTCTCACTTAATCAGTGATGTCATTATAATGTCACGCGTATAGTTAATTCTCGTACATTGGATATATGATTAGTATAGTATAGGTCATAGGGTAGGTACGTTAGGTATTACGGTTTACTATATACATACGTATAGTTTCCGTGCAAGCAATCAGGGTAGAAATCGGTTGGCGCGGGGTAATAAGGGGTAAGGGATGAAAGGTAAGGTTGGTGGTAGCCGAAGGGAGGTGAGGTATTAAACTAAATTAAATTAATTACGTGCGTGACAACGATAAAAGCAAGCGCCGGTCGCGTGCTGCTGCTGCAAGGCATCGATTAGCCCCCCACCAAAACGTCGTATGTGTGTATATCTATATGTACATAATACAATACCTATATATATATATGCATATATATATTTACGCATTTTTATATAATATAAAGTATAAACTACCCAAGTGCGAAAATATTGCTCTTTCAAAACAATTTTATACGCAATACCGCACGTTTTCGATACTAGTGTCGAAAAATGTTGATTCTCGAACAAGTGAGAAGTTTTTCTTGCTCACCCCAACGAAGCAATACCGTGCGAGAATCATCTTACTCACGTGTGTCGGAATTTGTTGAATTTTATTGCACACACTGTTGGAAAAATTTGAAAAAAATTATGACCCAGGAGGTCCACTATCAAATTATGTCACTTTTTTTAATTGAAACAACATTATTTTCACTTAAACGACAAATTTTTCTCTTCTTTCGACTAAAATACCGTGCGAGAATCATCTCACTCACGTGTGTCGGAATTTGTTGAATTTTATTTCACACACTGTTGGAAAAATTTGAAAAAAATTATGACCCAGGAGGTCCACTATCAAATTATGTCACTTTTTTTTAATGAAACAACACTATTTTCACTTAAACGACGAATTTTCCTGTTGTTTCAACTGAAAAAAAAGTGTTGAAATCAACATAAAAAATTATAACTGACCTCCTGGAACATTTTATTTCTAACGGTGCGCATATTATGCTAAGCGTGCGGAAAATCGAACTTTACGTACAGCGTGTTGGAAAATTCGGTTTGTTTTTTTGTTTTTTTTCCGAGAATTTCCAGACGACGTTTACAAACAACGAAAGCGATTTATAATCCTATTCGAATTATTCGCAACGTCTGGATTTTTTTTTTTTTTTTTTTTTAATATTCCACATCGTATTCGGAATCGGCGATCCGTAAGAAAAAAAAAAAAAGCAGTCAATTAAAAATGACACGAAATCAATATAAGCGCATCTCTCAGACTAGATTATGCTTTTATACTATATACCAACTAGCGCAGCGCGTTGTTCCACCTCAGCTTCCGTTTTCCCTTTTGTAATAGGCTTACGAGCTTATAATTAGCTACCGCGTTCCGCGCGCGGCATAAGTCTGCGGAAGAATTTTCCGCACACTTATATATATATTATATCGTGTGTTTGACTAAGACAAATGAGGAGAGAATACAGAGAGAAAGAGAGAGAGAGAAAAAAAAAATTATTCAAACGCAGCTGTTTTTAAACGCAATTCCAATTTTTAATTGCTAAACCGACTCGATTAGTTTGTTAGAGAAAACTTTACGCGTACCTACCCCCGCATCCGCCAGGGCGCGAGTTTCGTTATACCTTTTTCCATCCTGTTTCAAAATTGTCTGGACTTTTTTTTATATATTTCCTTTTTTTTTTTCCTTCTTTCAATTTATTAATTGAAATGTATTGAAATTTGTGCGAATCGATGCTTTATTATTATACGCAACTTATCGCGTATAAAATAAGTAACTACGTAGCCATAGTATACCTGTAGAGAGACATTAACGAGAGGCTCGCTTTCACGGCGATCAATGCGTAACAAGCCAATAATGGTAATTTAACTCTGAAATAAAACTAAGTGCCATTTCCTTCTGTTTTACAAGGGTGAAAGCAACCCTTGCCTCGATCTATTATATTACGAGCCCAAGTCTCCCATATTACCGTTCCGCACGCGATATACCCTACATATAGAAAAAATAATAATAAAAACCTGCAGTACCGTGTACACACACACACACACACACACACACACACAGAGTTAGATTATAGGATACGGTTAAATTTGCCCGATTTCGTTCACAGATAAATAAATAAATTTCAAACCCTGCAGGTTTTTCATTTTCGAATTTGTGCTACTGGATTCGAAAAAGTCAAATTAAAGAACCAGCGCATATGTGTGCGGGTTCGGTCCGAAAGCAAACAACGATAGCAAAAAATAAAAAATAAATAAATAAATAAAAAAACGAAAAAACGTTTTGATTGATTTTTCGCGGTTTGATTTTAACGACTAATTCCACGATACGCGGGTCATAGATTGGTCACCGTCTACCGGAAGTCGATTCCAGAACCCGGGGGCTCAGTACGATTGGCAATTCCCCCCCGAAAATTGGAAAAGACTCCAATTCGATTAGGCGTGACCACCGTTTTTTTTTTTTTTTTGTCATTTTTTTTTTTAAATCACCTATACATAGTACGTCAAGGGTATAAATCTTTTTCTATATCTGTATATAGATCGTTGAGTAGGTATAAATACTAGCTGATGTATAAATTGACCCTAAACCCAGAGCGCACCGCGCGCCGTCACGGAGCAACTCCGCGTCACCATATATATATATATACTATATACACCCTCTTGTTCCACCCTCGCACCGTTAATAAAATTGTTGATATTGTTTAGCCCCCGAGGTAGTCGTGGCAACGATCAGTAAGTATATCGCCTAAAACTAGCCCCAAACCGTCGCGAAACGTCGCGACGCTGACGCTGACGCCAACGCCAACGCCGACGCCTCGGTTCGTATATTAATCCATCGGCGTTATACCGTCGCATCGTTTAAAGGACGAATATGATTGGCCGGATTGAACGGTATAAGAGAATAGAGGTATATCTATTATAGGAGGGATATAACGGGCGTTTAATTCGCTTTTATTGAAGTCAAATCGCGATCATTACATTCCCCCCTCTATCCCTCCCCAAAAAGGCTTTCTCTCTCTGTAATTGTCCCTCCGCATGACTAAACTTCATGGAATAACAGGTTGCCCTCCTACGTGTCCGATATAAACTGTTAACTACGCAGGTGATAGAGAGAGAGAGAGGGAGACATGCAGAGGACTCGGTTTATTAACGCAACGCTTCGCATATCGCGTGTTGAACGGAAATACACTGTTTATACGTCTTCGACATGGCCAAAATACTCTCATTCCTAATTCCCGATCTCTCAAGAGTTCTCACGCTTTGGATATGATCAGTTAATGACTGGGAAATAGTCTTATAATCGAGAAAAACACGGAAACATGCCAGTAGCATGTTTTTTTGAACGTCTGAACATGTCCAAATGATCATCGTTCTTATTTCTCGACGTCTCAAGGCTTTTCACACTTTAGATATGATCAGTCAATGACTGGGAAATAGCCTAATGCTCGAAAAAACACGGAAACATGCCAGTAGCATGTTTTTTTGAACGTCTGAACATGTCCAAATGATCATCGTTCTCGTCTCTCGACGTCTCAAGGCTTTTCACACTTTAGATATGATCAGTCAATGACTGGGAAATAGTTTAATGATCGGAGAAACACGGAAACATGCTAATAGCATGTTTTTTGGACGTCTGAACATGTCCAAATGATCATCGTTCTCGTCTCTCGACGTCTCTAGGCTTTTCACACTTTAGATATGATCAGTCAATGACTGGGAAATAGTCTAATGATCGGAGAAACACGGAAACATGCTAATAGCATGTTTTTTGGACGTCTGAACATGTCCAAATGATCATCGTTCTCGTCTCTCGACGTCTCAAGGCTTTTCACACTTTAGATATGATCAGTCAATGACTGGGAAATAGCCTAATGCTCGAAAAAACACGGAAACATGCCAATAGCATGTTTTTTTTTGGACGTATGAACATGTCCAAATGATCATCGTTCTCATTTCTCGACGTCTTAAGGCTTTTGACGCTTTAGATATGAACCATGAATGACTGGGAGACAGCCTAGTGTCCTAAAAAAACACAAAACATGCTACTAGCATTCTTTTCCGACGTTTGAACATGTCCTAAGGATCACCATTCTTGTTTCTCGACGTCTTAGGACTTTTTACGCTTTAGATACGATCCATAAACGACTAGGAAATAGCCTAATGTCCTGAAAAACACGGAGGCATGCCACTGGCATGTCCGAACATGTTCTAAAGATCATAATTCTTGTTTCTCAACATCTCAAATTCGCAGTTAAACTTCTGATGCTCTGAATATACTCAATTTTTGGCTAGAAAACAGCCGGAAGTCCGAAAAAATGTGGAAGCATGTTTTTTTGGACGTCTGGACATGTCCTAAAGATCATTATTCTAGTTTCTCGACGTCTTAAACTTGCCGTTCAGACTTCTAACGCTTCGGAAATGCTTTTGAAATAGTCTCATGTCCAAAAGGACACTGAAGCATGCCTCCAGCATGTCTCAATTCACCTTTTTGGAATAATTAAACATTTCAAAAAGTTTATTCTACTTTCACAACAACCAAAAGTCGCCTTAAAGACTTTCCATGTTTTATTAACGCGTTGAAAATTACTCTACGTTTAAAAAGGGACCGAAAACTGCCTTCAGCGTGTCTAGTTTGACCTTTTTGGTCGTTTGAACATGTCGAAAATTTGTCTTAGAATGATCAAACCCTAATTTCTAATAATTAGAACAGAATTTTGACCGTTTTAGGACCAATCCTCGTTGATTTTGATCAACAAATTCATGATATTTATATTATATTATATCGATACAATCTCGTTAATCTCTCTATCCATATTGACTTCTTTGCAAATTCGTTCTAAACGAGATCAATTCAGATCGGGGATTACCAAAGTGAATTAGACCCCTAACAGAGCAAAATCCAGTATAACTCAGCTCAACCCAAGTGAATGTAATATAATACGTTCTAAATGTGCTAGTATATACCACAGTGCGTTATGCTCGTAAAATATATTCGCAAAGTTCAACCAGGGGGGGAAACCCACTGCGATAAAGAGAGAGAGAGAGAGAGAGAGAGAGAGAAATAGCTAGAGCAGAACATGGTGTGAATTTTAGCACTAGGTCCACACCTAGCTGACTCGTCACCAAACATAAATCAAATTAATCCCTTACAGCTGTATAATAACATATTGCATAGTTTTGTTATACACATGACGTTCGATCCTTGCCCAAAAAAGAAACACAAAATCAAATTTCAATGATAAAAAAAAAAAAAAAAAAAAAAAAAAAATTTGGGAACCTTTTGATGAATTTTGGAACAATTTCACCAAATTTAGATCCGCGCAGGTTCTTCTAATTCTTTTCTTTACTTATCCGGTAATCGCTTCGATTTCCGTGCTTTAAGAAAAAGGCGTATCAACGCAGTGCCAAAAACGGGGTTGAGAATTTCGCGGATCTCGATCATCCGGATCATCTGGCCGAATAGATATACCCTATTACCATTATTGCCGGTTGGGTTTCCGCGATCCCCGGGTCCGATTATTTTTTTCTTCTTCTTTTTCTTCTTCTTCTTGGTTTTTTTTTTTTTTTTTTCTTTTTCTTTTTCTTCTTTTTTATCTTTTTCTTACCGTCACCTCGCCCGTTTCACGCCACGCCACGCCACGCCATGCCAGTAGCAATAGAGCTGCAGGAGTAAAAGCGGGGATCGTTTTTCTCTACTCAGCTGGGCGCGTTGATGTTTTCAGCCGGAAAATAAGATAATGGCTTTGCGAGCCGCGAGAACCCGACGAACGAGCGAGGGATGCTAGGGTGAGAAATAGCAAAGACCGTGGGATCAACACCACCTGTATCCCTGCAGCTCACTCATGTATTATATGCCCCATACATATACTATATCATGTTTTCTGCAACAATATATAGTATATATACCATATATACATACATATATGTATATATGTCTTCTAATAGTTTACCTAAACGTCACGTTTTCTTTTTACCCCATTTCATCCCCTTTAATTCCCCCATCTTTTCTCATTCCGAATTCATAGATAAGGCGAAAGACGTAAGGGAGAATAGAAAATTGATAGTCGAAGCTCCTTTCCTATTTTCTTCTTATTTTTCTTTTCCTATACGCGGGGTGAAGATTAGCTGTCCATCGGTCCAGGTAACGTACGTTTCTATCATTTACCCCCTCCCTCGTTTAGAAGAGGTTGTCTTACGTTCGTATATACAGGGGTTTGAGGGTGGAAGTTTGTTGGTCGAGAATAGGGGTTGTTTATAAGGAACCTAAGTAAGGAACGAAAGCTGACTAGGTTTAGGTTCAGGATTAGGTTTAGGTTTGGTTTCTCCCTGCAGATTCCCGTCGGCAAAACCACCCTTCTTCTCGCATCAATCATGTAGTCGGCAACCCTTTTCCCTTTTCCTCCCCCCCCCCCCCCTCTGAACGGAATGACGTACGCTGTAGAGATGTCTGTACCTCAACCACTCAGAACCTCATTCAGAGGAAGTGTTGTGCTCAAACACAAAAACACTTCATTTGCCAGATTAGCTGTTAACCGCGCGCGGTATACGGTACGGTACACGTCAACCCCTCTAGTTTCGATACACGAGCTGTTTCTATACCCGGGGTTAAACACGCCGTAGAACTTCGGGGACGGACTAAATTTACGATTTCAACCTCGTAAACAATTTTAAAAAAATTTAAACTTTATTTTCAAAAAAACTTCATCTAAAGACGAATCATTTCATCCCTGATTCGCTCCGATGCGACCCATACAGCCCGAGTTATTAAACATTAAATTAACAAATGCGAGAATTTCAAATTTCGGAGGTTCCGTCTTACCGATTTTTTTGCTCTTCGAATTTTTCAACCTCCGACATTCTTCGTTTGTAAATTTGTTCTTCAAATCGTCTATTTCTATAAAAACTGTCAGTTCCACAACTTCGCGATTTTACCGGTGAAAATAAAAATCGGATCTCGATTTTCTACCGACGAATCTATACATTCTTTCTAATCTCGCGATTTTCCGCTCAGTTCTAAGTCTGTGAATAAAAATTTGCCGCAACGATCGCGAAAAGAAAATCTCAAATTCGTAAAATCTTAACATCCAGATGCATTTGATCGGTATGGAAAAAAATCGTTTTTTTTTTCTACGATAGTAAAGTTGTACTATAAGGTGGCGTAAGTTCTACCTTGGAATTATATCTTTCGAAATTTAGTGTGTTCGAATCGGTTGTGCACAATAAATCGGCGTTTTTAAAAACTATGAATATACATCTACGTTGATATGAAAAATTGACAAAAATTTCTCACGAATCTATCCTATGGTATGTGTGCTACTGCACAGTTTGGCTTTGTCGGCGTTTATTAAAACCTCCTAAGTGCCCGTCTAGTATAATTGACAATTAGCCTGGCGGTCCTTATAATCAAATTACGAAAGGCCATTGTCGGTTTGAGGTACAAACGTATTCAGTTCCTTACACGCCCGTTTATACCCCACGTTTAACATTTTAGTAGTCGTGATCCTCGTGCGTCAGGACCTCAGGATATCTTCTTCTCTTCTCTTATTATCCTTCTTCATTTCTTTTTCCTACCGACGAGGTACGCCGTTCCTAATATCGTGTTACAAGCCGACGCGATGACGATACCTGTATAGCATACATATGTATAGATATATATATATATGCAACCAGCATCTCTCATCTCGGTTTATGCAGGGCAAAATGCAACTGAGAGATGCGATGAAAACGAGATGAAAACGAGATGAAATAAACTGAACGACGAGGCCGGGAGGCAAGAGAAGAGAGATCTCTTTCAAAGGGGGCGCGCCGGCAAAGGAAAATATATCCGTTTCAAAGTTTGAAGTTTTTACTATACCGGGTATTGTGATCCCTCGGAGCTGGACCTGGGCACACTAATACTTTTACCAAACTGAAGATTTTTAACAAGGGAGGATTAGACGTAACGTTAAACTCCTGCACAAACCGATATGCTACGCAACACGATGCTTATACTCAAACTCAGTTTTTCCGCATACTAGTAGGCATAAATGCCAAAAAGATTTTGAACGAAAACTTGCCATTCGTTTAAATCGCAGACTTCGTTTAGAATTTTTTTTTTTTTTTTTTTTGCTGATTAATGCAAATTAATAAGGAATAAAAAAAATCGTATCATTATTATCATGCGCATAGTTTGAAATATGGTGAAAATTCGTGATTGTAGTACAGCGAGTTCCGAGGGGGTAACCACTTCAAATTTGTGTGTCCCATCTATTTCACATTTCAAAATCATTTCATATCATTTCACAACTATTTCATATCATTTCACAGTCATTTCACAAGCATTTCATACCATTTCATACCATTTCAACCCATTTCAACCCATTTCACAATAATTTCAAGATAATTTCATACCATTTCACACGCATTTCACAAGCATTTCACACCATTTCACAAGCATTCCATACCATTTCATACCATTTCATACCATTTCATACCATTTCATACCATTTTATACTATTTCATACCATTTCAACCCATTTCACAATAATTTCAAGATAATTTCATACCATTTCACACGCATTTCACAAGCATTCCATACCATTTCATACCATTTCAACCCATTTCACAATAATTTCAAGATAATTTCATACCATTTCACACGCATTTCACAAGCATTCCATACCATTTCATACCATTTCAATCCATTCCACAATAATTTCAAGATAATTTCAGACCATTTCACACGCATTTCACAAGCATTCTATACCATTTCATACCATTTCATACCATTTCATACCATTTCATACCATTTCATACCATTTCATACCATTTCATACCATTTCATACCATTTCATACCATTTTATACCATTTCACACGCATTTCACAAGCATTTCACACCATTTCACCAGCATCTCATACCATTTCACAAGCATTCCATACCATTTCATACCATTTCATACCATTTCAACCGATTTCAACCCATTTCACAATAATTTCAAGATAATTTCATACCATTTCATAGCTAACTGTCCCAACTATTTCACGAGTATAGTTACCCCCTCGGTGAGTTCTCATTCTCTATATACCTATGTCAAGGAATAATTAATATGAATAGGAATTAATTCACAAAGACAATAGTTTATACGTATTATAAAACCTCCCTTATACCGGTTTATATATAATATATTATACCAAAACCCGCACTATATGTATTCCCAACATCAATTAATATGCGTTTTATAATTTGGCAAATTAGCCGTATGGCTCTGTGATTTTTGACATCCCCTATATATACGCATGTATGTGCGCGCAGTATATATATATAATATACACCCGTTCATTGTTCGCTAAATTTATATACCTATACGCGGGGGTAGGTAGCTGTATTGTCGTTATAAAACACAATTTAATATTTTTTTATTTTTTTATTTTTTTTTTCTAAAAGCCTAATTACCTCGTATAAAACAATCAAGATTTGGTATATAATATATATATATATATATATATATATATATATATATAGTACATATGTATGTATGTACCTAGATGTGGACCCGATTCCCTTATATGTAATAAAATACATCCTCCGATTCCTCCGGGGGTTCATTTTCGACGTTCTGTATATATATATACCGTTGTATATTCGATGACACATACACATAGAAGAAAAAAAAAGGACATGTATATATGTGTGTCCTGGGTCGTATGCGACGACCGGCTAATAACTCGTAATAAACCTCGCTCCTCTGATATTAGTGTCAGTAGCACGCGACGGTACACAAAGGGATTCGGCCCTCGGCAAACAACGCGACTTTTCATGATTATTAACTCCACGAGACACCCTGTAGCGGTTCGGGTGTATAAAGTGAGCTTGAAACCACCCCTGAGTATAGGAGAATCGTAGTTCTGCGCCCCCGGCTAAAAAAAAAACACATACAAAAACACAAAAACTACCCTCAGGCATTTTTTTACCGATCGGGACCCACGCATGGGACTGTTTCGACGCCCGATACGAATAACAGCACATTTCAGATTCCGGGTGAAAAAGAACACGTTTCAAATTCCGGGTGGAAAAGAGCACATTTCAGTTTCCGGGTGAAAAAGAGCATGTTTCAGATTCCGGATGGAGAAGAACACGTTTCAGATTGAGAATGAAAAATAGCATGTTTCAGGTTCACTCGAAAACTAGCACAATTCTGGTTGAACCGAATGTTACTTATTAGCAAGTGTCAGGTAGGTTTATTATGAGATTGAATTAATCATTCAATGATAAAATTGAATCGAGTTTTTGTGCATAATTGTGCATTTCCAATTTCATAATAAACCTACCTGACACTTACTAATGAGCAATATTCGCTTCACCTGAATTGTGCTAGTTTTCGAGTGAATCTGAAACGTGCTATTTTTCATTCTCAATCTGAAACGTGTTCTTTTCCATCCGAAATCTGAAACATGCTCATTTTCACTCGGAATCTGAAACGTGCTCTTTTCCACCCGGAATCTGAAATGTGCTCTTTTCCACCCGGAATTTGAAACGTCCACTCAGAAAAAGGTCTTGTTGCCACAACCGAAATTTGGGTTATTATATGGACAATCAAATTTTTTGTTCAGTCAACCAAAAATTTCGTTGGGATAACCCAAATTTTGTTGGAAAAACCAAATTTTGTTGGAACAACCAAAATTTTGGCTGTTCCAACAAAATTTTCGGTTGACTGAACTAAAAATGTGATTGTACATATAATAACCCCAATTTTGGTTGTGGCAACAAGACCTTTTTCTGAGTGGACGTTTCAAATTCCGGGTGGAAAAGAGCACATTTCAGATTCCGAGTGGAAAAGAGCATGTTTCAGATTCCGGATGGAAAAGAACACGTTCCAGATTGAGAATGAAAAATAGCATGTTTCAGATTCACTCGAAAACTAGCACAATTCTGGTTGAACCGAATGTTACTTATTAGCAAGTGTCAGGTAGGTTTATTATGAGCTTGAATTAATCATTCAATGATAAAATTGAATCGAGTTTTTGTGCATAATTTGTGTATTTTCAATTTCATAATATAAATCTACCTGACACTTACTAATGAGCAATATTCGCTTCGCCTGAATTGTGCTAGTTTTCGAGTGAATCTGAAACGTGCTATTTTTCATTCTCAATCTGAAACGTGTTCTTTTCCATCCGGAATCTGAAACATGCTCATTTTCACTCGGAATCTGAAACGTGCTCTTTTCCACCCGGAATCTGAAATGTGCTGTTATTCGTATCGGGCGTCGGTTTCATCCCCGAAATTTCGAATTTTGCCGAAAAGGTATTCAAAATAAAGTTAGAAGTGCCGATATTTCGGATTTCAGAACCCACCCACCCTCCCGTTTTGAGGGAAGTAAATTAATATACTGTTTGAGATATTTGGAGAGGAAAGTAACCTTTCCTGAGAACAACCCCTCCACGGAGTTTATCTCCGATATGGGATCTTCGGATCAGACGTCTACGTCAAAACGCCTACCCCTCCAGCCTACCCCCCGAATACTCTGTTGCTGCTGCACTTGACGTCTTAACCAATTTAACTCCCTTGAATTTTCATGTATACTAGTTTCGATCGATATAAGGAGCTAGCTGCCAGCTTTCAGATAATCTTGTAGTAAAATCCCGCGTCCTTATAATAATAAATATAAGGGTTGAATAAAATCGGATCTTGGGATTTTGAAAAATTGACCAAAAAAAAAAAAAAATCGAAATTATAGAAAATATTAGATACAGGGTGTGAATATACCTATTCGTAGGAGTATAAGCTATGTATACTAGTAGCTTGTGTGCATGCTTTAGGGGGGTTGGAAAATTTTATAGGGTGAGACCGTCGGGGCGTCAGAGTGTTTAAGGGTGATTACGCGCAATGACAGGGGCGGCTTTATTGGAGGAACGGAATGCGGGTTCTCAACCGTAAACTAAATCGGGGTTGTATATTTGGGGAGTTTATACACAACCCCTATATGGGGGGGTGATATTGCGGTCAATAAACGACGATGAGAAACTCTGACGAGGATTCAATTCAACCGACGGTTTTGCACAGAGAGGCTAGTATTATGGTCGTAGTCGTAGTTCCTATATATATACATGGACTATCGTGTATATAAAAAGCTTGGTGAATAATAGAGACCCGAGACCGGGTTTTGCCCCGCGGGTCTTGCAAACATGAATCCCCTAGTCGTCGTCGCCCTGCGCGCGCTACACGATTCGATGCTTCGAATCTAGGCTTATTTCGAAACAACCGAAACCACCCCATACCCCCATGTACCCCATCCCTCATCCCCATCAACCCCATA
This sequence comes from Tenthredo mesomela, assembly GCA_943736025.1. Classification (NCBI taxonomy): domain Eukaryota; kingdom Metazoa; phylum Arthropoda; class Insecta; order Hymenoptera; family Tenthredinidae; genus Tenthredo; species Tenthredo mesomela. The sequence goes on from OX031016.1 coordinate 44,022,227, forward strand.
GTCGCAAGTAATCGACTTGTAATACACACGGTTAAGAAAACACTCGACTTTTTTCTCTCCCTCTCTCTGACTATATAGAAGTTGTTTCATCTCAACCGATATGCGGATAAAAGTAGCCTTTTCATCCCTCTTTTCGATTCTATTCCATTTTCTCATTTATACGTTGGAATAATTGCACAAAAATCGCATCCGATCATTTTGAAATCGGTATACCGATTTTTTAGTTTCTTTTACACGACGATATCTCGACGACGAATGAACCGATTTTTGATTTCTTAGGATAAATCGACGTGCTTTTACGCGACTTAGAACCGATCAGTTTTTCGATTTAATCGGCTGAGTAGTTTTCGAGATATCTAAAGAAAAGTAATACGATTTCGAACAGGTTTTTTTCTATTTATTTAAATAAAATCGGCCGATTTACTTTTTTTAACCTAGTGAAATAAGAAAATGGGGAAAGAATATTTCTGATCATCGAGGCGCGATGACGTTATTGTCGGCGACACTTTCTCAAAGCGATTTGGTTTAGGAATCGGTAACTCTTTTGCGAAGTGGTTGGGCCTATACTCGTGTTGACAATGGGAGTATAACAAAAAAAAGAAAAAAAAAAAAAGAAAGAAAAATAAGAGAAATAAATAGCAAAAAAATCTCCTAATGCCTTGCGTCACAATGGGTTCATCCTGGCATGCGATCGCCTCGAGTAGCTAATAGTTGTTAGTATAGCAGTAGGTATACGTGCCATTTACTGGCGGTAATCCTGCTCTGAGAGAGAGAGAAAGAGAGAGAGAGAAAGAGATTGAAATTTAGGAGGGGTAAGGTATAAGGTAGGTAGGTGGCCCCATGGAGAACCACCACCTTTGAGAATCGACAAAGCGATTCAGCAAACCGTAATAATCGGTGAAAATTTATATACTAACGAAACTGATTTCTGACGCGATAGCTTTGTCGCCTTTTCTATACTACTGTATGTGTATAAGTAATATGTGTATGTATGTATTATAGTACTATACTATATACCGATCTCTTCGTAACAGCTCTATTTCGGTTTCGAGTGCGATACGTCCTCGAAAGAAGAGGGAAATAAGGGAAACATACCATCCCAGTGCATTGTTACGTATCTACATCAAGGTGGTTCTTAATTTGATCATTTTCAAATTTCAATTCTCCCTGCATGGGACAATATGAGACTAAATATCGGAACAGTCGATTTTGGAACGAGACGAAACGATTTTTGAATTCTTTTTCGCATCTCGCCGTTCCTTGAAATCGTAGAATCATTTTTTCACCGGAAAGTTGAGACTTGGATAGCAAAAACGGATCCTGAAAGTTCTGAGTTGAAATTTTCCATGCAGAAATACAATTTCCAGAAATTGTGCATCTGCAGTGGTACTGAAATTCGGAAATTTTGATCATTCGAGAGTTACAAAACAGCCTTAGGTGTTCTCCCATGTGCCAATATTGGTCTAAATATCGGAACGGTCGATTTTGGAACGAGACGAAACGATTTTTGAATTCTTTTTTGCATCTTGCCGTTCCTTGAGATCATAGAATCATTTTTCCACCGGAAAGTTGAGACTTGGATCGCAGAAACCGATCCTGAAAGTTCCTAGTTGAAATTTTCCATGCAGAAATACAATTTTCAAAAACTGTGAGTCAATGGCACTGAAATTCGGAAATTTTGATCATTCGAGAGTTACAAAACAGCCTTAGGTGTTCTCCCATGTGCCAATATTGGTCTAAATATCGGAACGGTCGATTTTGGAACGAGACGAAACGATTTTTGAATTCTTTTTTGCATCTTGCCGTTCCTTGAGATCATAGAATCATTTTTCCACCGGAAAGTTGAGACTTGGATCGCAGAAACCGATCCTGAAAGTTCCTAGTTGAAATTTTCCATGCAGAAATACAATTTTCAAAAACTGTGAGTCAATGGTATTGAAATTCAGAAATTTTGACCATTCGAGAGTTTCAAAACAGCCTTAGGTATTCTCACAAGTGCCAATATTGGTCTAAATATTGGAACAGTCGAGTTTGGAACGAGACGAAACGATTTTTGAATTCTTTTTCGCATCCCGCCGTTCCTCGAGATCGTAGAATCATTTTTCCACCGGAAAGTTGAGACTTGGATAGCAGAAACCGATCCTGAAAGTTCCTAGTTGAAATTTTCCATGCAGAAATACAATTTTCAAAAACTGTGAGTCAATGGTATTGAAATTCAGAAATTTTGACCATTCGAGAGTTTCAAAACAGCCTTAGGTATTCTCACAAGTGCCAATATTGGTCTAAATATTGGAACAGTCGAGTTTGGAACGAGACGAAACGATTTTTGAATTCTTTTTCGCATCCCGCCGTTCCTCGAGATCGTAGAATCATTTTTCCACCGGAAAGTTGAGACTTGGATAGCAGAAACCGATCCTGAAAGTTCCTAGTTGAAATTTTCCATGCAGAAATACAATTTTCAAAAACTGTGAGTCAATGGTATTGAAATTCAGAAATTTTGACCATTCGAGAGTTACAAAACAGCCTTAGGTGTTCTCCCATGTGCCAATATTGGTCTAAATATCGGAACGGTCGATTTTGGAACGAGACGAAACGATTTTTGAATTCTTTTTTGCATCTTGCCGTTCCTTGAGATCATAGAATCATTTTTCCACCGGAAAGTTGAGACTTGGATCGCAGAAACCGATCCTGAAAGTTCCTAGTTGAAATTTTCCATGCAGAAATACAATTTTCAAAAACTGTGAGTCAATGGCACTGAAATTCGGAAATTTTGATCATTCGAGAGTTACAAAACAGCCTTAGGTGTTCTCCCATGTGCCAATATTGGTCTAAATATCGGAACGGTCGATTTTGGAACGAGACGAAACGATTTTTGAATTCTTTTTTGCATCTTGCCGTTCCTTGAGATCATAGAATCATTTTTCCACCGGAAAGTTGAGACTTGGATCGCAGAAACCGATCCTGAAAGTTCCTAGTTGAAATTTTCCATGCAGAAATACAATTTTCAAAAACTGTGAGTCAATGGTATTGAAATTCAGAAATTTTGACCATTCGAGAGTTTCAAAACAGCCTTAGGTATTCTCACAAGTGCCAATATTGGTCTAAATATTGGAACAGTCGAGTTTGGAACGAGACGAAACGATTTTTGAATTCTTTTTCGCATCCCGCCGTTCCTCGAGATCGTAGAATCATTTTTCCACCGGAAAGTTGAGACTTGGATAGCAGAAACCGATCCTGAAAGTTCCTAGTTGAAATTTTCCATGCAGAAATACAATTTTCAAAAACTGTGAGTCAATGGTATTGAAATTCAGAAATTTTGACCATTCGAGAGTTTCAAAACAGCCTTAGGTATTCTCACAAGTGCCAATATTGGTCTAAATATTGGAACAGTCGAGTTTGGAACGAGACGAAACGATTTTTGAATTCTTTTTCGCATCCCGCCGTTCCTCGAGATCGTAGAATCATTTTTCCACCGGAAAGTTGAGACTTGGATAGCAGAAACCGATCCTGAAAGTTCCTAGTTGAAATTTTCCATGCAGAAATACAATTTTCAAAAACTGTGAGTCAATGGTATTGAAATTCAGAAATTTTGACCATTCGAGAGTTTCAAAACAGCCTTAGGTATTCTCCCATGTGCCAATATGGGTCTAAATATCGGAACAGTCGATTTTGGAACGAGACGAAACGATTTTTGAATTCTTTTTCGCATCCCGCCGTTCCTCGAGATCGTAGAATCATTTTTCCACCGGAAAGTTGAGACTTGGATCGCAGAAACCGATCCTGAAAGTTCCTAGTTGAAATTTTCCATGCAGAAATACAATTTTCAAAAACTGTGAGTCAATGGTATTGAAATTCAGAAATTTTGACCATTCGAGAGTTTCAAAACAGCCTTAGGTATTCTCACATGTGCCAATATTGGTCTAAATATTGGAACAGTCGATTTTGGAACGAGACGAAACGATTTTTGAATTCTTTTTCGCATCTCGCCGTTCCTTGAAATCGTAGAATCATTTTTTCACCGGAAAGTTGAGACTTGGATAGCAAAAACGGATCCTGAAAGTTCTGAGTTGAAATTTTCCATGCAGAAATACAATTTCCAGAAACTGTGCGTCAATGGCACTGAAATTCGGAAATTTTGATCATTCGAGAGTTACAAAACAGCCTTAGGTGTTCTCCCATGTGCCAATATTGGTCTAAATATTGGAACGGTCGATTTTGGAACGAGACGAAACGATTTTTGAATTCTTTTTCGCATCCCGCCGTTCCTTGAGATCGCAGAATCATTTTTCCACCGGAAAGTTGAGACTTGGATAGCAGAAACCGATCCTGAAAGCTCCTAGTTGAAATTTTCCATACAGAAATACAATTTCCAGAAACTGTGCGTCAATGGCACTGAAATTCGGAAATTTTGATCATTCGAGAGTTACAAAACAGCCTTAGGTATTCTCACATGTGCCAATATTGGTCTAAATATTGGAACAGTCGATTTTGGAACGAGACGAAACGATTTTTGAATTATTATTCGCATCTCGCCGTTCCTTGATATCGTAGAAACATTTTTTCACTGGAAAATTTAGACTTGGATAGCAAAAACCGATCCTGAAAGTTCCTAGTTGAAATTTTCCATGCAGAAATACAATTTTCAAAAACTGTGCATCAGTGGTACTGAAATTCGGAAATTTTGACCTTTCGAGAGTTACAAAACAGCCTTAGGTGTCGCTCCGTTCTTCGGGATGAAAATTGGCTTATTTTCTCATCATTCCACCAGGCAGGTCTCCATCTGTAACACTCCACCGTTCTTCCACAGTATTTTATCCTCTCCGCATCCCCCGATCTGGGGTGGCATAGCATGGTATGGTCTGGGTCATGGTACGTCGCGCTTATCGTGCGAAAGAAAATTGCTTCTCATCACAACGAAATATCCTACTGATGAGCTCGCGATTCCTCAGCTCTTCCTTCCTTCCTTCCTTCCTTCCTTCCTGCCTGCCTGCCTGCTTGCCTTCCTTTCTCTCGTTACTTTTCCTTCGAGAAGGGAATCCAATTCAATTTCATTCAATTCAATTCAATTCAATTCAATTCCTTCTATCTACCTACCTTGCCTACCTTCTTCTCCATCATATATACATCTATATACCTCACGCTCAGGTCCTGATTGAAGTAATTATTACCCATCATCATGAAAATCCTTATGCAACCTAATTTCATCCTCCTATCTGCAACCCAGACAGCACGGAATATTGCCCAATATTGTAGCAGCATTGCAATATTGTAGCAACATTGCAGCAATATTGCAACGTTGCTACAATGTTGCAACAATATTGCGATGTTGCTACAATGTTGCAATGTTGCCACAATGTTGCTACAATATTGCAATGTTGCTACAATGTTGCAATGTTGCCACAATGTTGCTACAATATTGCAATGTTGCTACAATATTGCAATGTTGCTACAATATTGGGCAATATTCCGTGTTGTCTGGGAAGGTAAGTCCGGAAGGGTAAATTCTACCGGGGACTTGTCTCAGAAGATGAAAAAATTTGTATCAGAAATGTGCCTATGCCACGTATAGGTATGTATATGAAAGTAGCTTCAGGGTGAAGCAGGAGGAAAGAGGAAAGATGTAAGAGTGAAGAAGGGAAGAAGGGAAGAAGGGAAGAAGAAGGAAGGAGCCATGGTACAATAAAGAAGTAAAGATGGCCGACTCCCCTTCTTTGGAAGCGATGTGCTTCTTACCTACCTACCTACTAAGCGTTGCCACTTACTTTTCGTCTCACCCCATCGCGAGCTTGTTACTCGCTCTTGAGCCGGAGACGGAGACGGTAAAGAAGAGAGAAATGGGAATGGGGATGGGGATGGGGATGGGGATGGGGATGGGGATGGGGATGGGGATGGGGATGGGGATGGGGACCCTTCGGCGTTAACCCCTCGTTCAGTTCGGCCAGCCCTTCGCGTGGCTTTCTTAAGGGCTATTTTAGGGGAGGCCAAACAGCCCCGCCCAGACATCTCGCCCACAGCCACTTTCCGCACTTTAGGGGTACCGGGCACCAACCCGACTCGAAACGACTCACCCCTAAATTCAATTTACAATTTTCTCCCTCTATATACCAACCAGCCCCTCCTTGTCTACTCAGCGACTCTGTTTTCAGCCTTGATCTCTCCACGAATAACTTCTCTACCCGCAATTATACCGAGAAACACACAAAAAGAAAGAAATAAAGAAAAGAAAGAAAAAAAACTAACTCCAACCCCCCCCCATGATCGATTTTTATCAGAGTCGATTTTCGACCATTTAACAAGATGCGAGGTGAGATTAGAACCCGCAACCTCATATTAAACCTAGTTTCTCAGCTACTCAGTCATTCGGGTTATATAATGTAACCACCTTTATTATATGCATTAGCTTTTTTTTTCAAGGGTTTCGGACGGGAGTTCGAAGTACCTGCCTTGTATAGGTAAATACAATTAAGCTAAGAGGAAAGTTTCCGTTTTTTTATTTATTTTATTTTATTCTTCTTTCGATATTTATTTGTACATATGTACATACACACGCGTGCGTGCGTATGGAACTTTTGCAAGGTTTTACAAACACACACTCGGTATGTACCCTGCTACAAGTACAACACTCGTTTACATATTATGTTGACTTTTACTTCGTCGTGCATAAAAAATATAGTATATTGGTCTCGATTATCTATATTTACCGAGTAATTTAGTCATACGATAGTTGGAAAATAGGATATTCATATACAGAGCTGAGTGTGTGAAGAAAATGGTATTTTTTCACGCTTCTCTAATTGTTTCAGGTATGGTTCCAAAATCGACGAGCCAAATGGCGACGACAGGAAAAAATGGAAGCCGCGAGACTCGGACTTAGCGAATACCATCATGCAGCTACCATGAGGTACATTTATGAATACCGATTTCTTTGATACCAAAAAAAAAAGAACGAAACAACACCCTCAGAAATCTGCGCATTACCGATTCGAAAAAAAAAAAATCATTTCGACTTTCTTTGTTCTTATTTCAGGAACGTCGGCGGATCGGCATTAGGACTTCCGGGTGATCCATGGCTCCCAGGTTCCCCATGTCTGTTACCATCTTTGCCAGGTTTTCTGGCAGCACCCCACGCCGGTTATCCAAGCTACTTGACGTCGCCTCGAGGACTTCCGACGACTCCTGAGGCGTGCATGCCCGCGGCTTCAGGTAGGCATATGACGAATCTTCGTATCCGTATTATATATTAGGGTGCTTTTTTTGAAACGACTGTTTTTTTTTTTTTTTTTTTTTTTTTTTGCAACTCCCCATTGAAAATCTTGTTGTAGACGTCGAAAGGGGAATCTTGTCCAATTTTTAGATCTTAATTCCGATTCTAGTACTCGCGCTCTTATTTTTAAGTTTTTCCATGCTAAAAGCATGTGCGAACATTACGACTTTTTCTTTAGTCGCACACAACTCAGACGCATTTCGATGGATTGTTCTCATCCAAGACTCATTTTACAGAGAATTTAATGTTCTTCAAAAGTGCTTCAGGTAGTTTGGCTGTGGTTTCAACCGCCGCACTTGTGTGAGCCTCCAAAGTCGATTTTATGCATAATTCTTCTTTCTCGCTGTGGGCGAATAAACAGTTGGACTTGGAGAAAAAAAACTTCAGAACAATTTTGTAGGAAATTTATTTCTCTACAAAAAAAGTCCCATGCATAAAGTCTCTCAAACCAGTATTTCAAAAGATATAAGGACTTTGATTTTTTAAAATATAAAATTCCAACAAAATGTCAAGTTCAATATTTTCAAGTCAGTCGCAAACTATCTTGGGCACTTTTTAAGAACACTAAATTCTCTGTCAAATGAGTCTTGGATGAGAACAATCCATTGAAATGCAGCTGAGTTGTGCGCGACTAAAGAAAAAGTCGTAATGTTCACATGCTTTTAGCATGGAATAACTTAAAAAGAAGCGCGCGAGTACTAGAATAGGAATTAAGAGCTAAAAATTGGACAGGATTCCCTTTTCGACGTCTACAACAAGATTTTCAATGGGGAGTTGCAAAAAAAAAAATAGTCGTTTCAAAAAAAGCACATGGGGCATATATTACACCGCGTCACTTCAACTACTGAAGAGAAAATAAAATCGTCACAAAGTTGCAACAAATCGGTGCAGATTTTCGTATTTTCAACATCATCGTCGCGATTGGATAGACTCGATTGAAGTGACGCGGAACATCCAATACATTTGGGAAAAGATGGGGGAAAGCCGATTTTATTAATTTAGGTAAAAATCGGCAGGAGAGAATTGGGATTTTTTTCTTACTATCATGATAATTTCGTTTATCAGAAAAGCGCATAAGCGATTTGAAGACAATTCAGTTGATTTTCTAGGTCTGCAGCCTGCTATGAGCGAGCTTAGCTTGCGGGTCTGTCAGTACTCCTTGTTGGCCGCTCTGCAGGACAGCGGCGGACGTTAAGGAGATGTGGTCGAGGAGCCACGTGAGAGAGAGAGAGATCGAGAGACGAAACAACAACTATTTATCAAGTAGAAAATACAGGACGAATTATTTGACGTAAGCATTTATATTGCGATCAAAGTATGCAATTGAATTTTCAATTTTGGAAACATAATTTACCGATTTTTTTTTTTCTTTTTTACATTTTTTTTATATCGGTATTGATATTTGTGTAATTAACGGTGGATATGTACAGCTGGACACATCTCACGTGGCTCTGAGGCTTGAAAATAGAATTTTACATAGGCCTTACCTTCGATTTTGCGGCACTGGGAAAGTGAAATATCGGTTTCGGTACTTTTTACGATATTTACCCACACGATTCCTACTGGAACTAAAGTTAGAATTTAAGATTTGTTTTTTACTGTGGAAGAGGTTTTTGCCAAAAATAATGTCCAGAAATCGTGCAAAAGAGATGTGAATCAATTTTTCGGGGTCGAAGTTCAGAATTTGAATACACAAACCGATTTTCACAGTTGTTCGGAAATGGTAGTCGATTTCCGAAAATTTCGAACCGAACACATCGCGGAGATTCAAAATTCCAAAAACTATAAAAGATCGGCAAGGCCAAACCTCCGGACTTAAAATTCTCGCATGTATTTATTCGGTGTTTAATAAATCGGTCTGTATCGATCGTATCGTAACGAACAAGGGGTGAAATTAATCGTCTTGAGTTGAACTTTTTCGAAAATAAAGTTTCAAAATTCTGTCAATTATTTACGACCTCGAATTTACCGATCAAAATTGATTAAGCGTAAAATTTACGGAAAATATGGTAAAAAAAAAATCGTTCTTTTTATTTTCGAAAATCGTCAACAAAATGCAGAATAAATATATCGACAACAATCTCACGTGGCTCCTGAAAATCCCAATTTGACTTACCGATTTTTGTAAATCGATAAAAATTTTTGATAATTTTTTTTTTTTTTTTTTTTTTTTCGCTAATCGTAAAAACGTGAATAAAATTTGACTTTGATTTTTTTCTAAATTTTTTCTTTTTCTCTTTATCTTCCGCAGGTATGAGACCGTTGAACGGTGGATTGTCGTCTCTAGGAAGTAGCGGGGTAAGCAACGATCACGTCGTACCTTCGAACGGTGGCTCAAGTGCGGGTGGGCAATCGGGTCTTCCGCCAAGTCCTCCAGGTCATGATCAACGCACATCAAGTATCCAAGCGTTAAGAATGCGGGCCAAAGAGTACGGGGAAAGTATCACCAAGGGTCTGCAGATGGTCTGAGTATCCATCAGATCCATCAGATGCGATCGGAGCGACGTCACATTATCATGATGTCAAATTCGGGGCTAATAAGACAAGAGAAAAAAGCAAAAAAAAAAAATATATATACAGAATATAAAAAAAATTCAAAACAAAAAAAAAAGAAAGGACTTACAAATTTCGATCTTTAAAAGAAAAATGACGATTATTTGTTTTACTGTTTTTTTTTTCCTTGTTTTTTTTTTTTTTTTCTCTCTTTTATTACAAACTGCGTCGAATCACGCGTCGATTTTTTTTCTTTTTTTTTTTTTTTCTTATCTTTTGGAAAAATAATCGCGTAAACTAGTCAGCTTGTAATGATAATAATAGAAATTAAAAAAAAAAAAAAAAAAAAAAAAAAAAAAAAAAAAAAACAAAGAAAGAGAAAAAAAAAAGAAGGAAGATAATTTTTAAAATTTTTCTTTTTTTTTTGTTTTTTGTTTTCTATATAATTTCGATAAAGAGGAAGATGAGGTGAAAAAGTTATGTGCGAGTATATTGAGCAGCTGTTTCTTGAATTGAATTTTTCTTATTTTTTTTTTTTTTTTTTTTTTATTTCGCTGTCATTTTTCAAATCTATTTTTTTTTTTTTTTTTTCTCTCATTCTTTTCGTAAGATTTGTATTATATATATATATATATTATACATCTTATACAAGGTATACAATATATAACATAATATATATATACATATATATATATATATATATATTGTATATGATCTCCCGTCTGCAGTATTAAAAAAAAAAAAAAAAAAAAATGTCGGAAATATATATATATATATATATATATATATATACCTACATAATAAATAAATAAATAAATAAATGCATATAATAGGTATAACAATAATAATAATAATAATAATAATAATAATAATAATAATAATAATAATATTAATAATAATAATAATAATAATAACAATAATTATAAGAATTGTAAGTAACGCGCGCGAGACTATAACATATGTATTATATAAATTAGTATATTAAATATATTATATATAATATGATAATAACGATCTAATTAATTTATATAGGTATGTATGTATATAATATATAATATATAATATAAATATATATATATATATATATATATATATATATATATATATATATATATATTATATATTATAAATATATAAATATATGGTTTCATATATAGTAATATACATAAGATTATGAATATATAATAAATAACAAGCGACATATATTAATAAAAGATATATGATGGGAATTTATATCGGAGTTGTCGCCGCACTGCATGCAGTGCGAGAGAATTGGGACAGATTTAAAAAATTGAAAAAAAAAAAAAAAACAAAAAAAAACAAGAAACGCAATTTCGTAGGCAAAATGAGAGGGAGGTGATAAAAAATCATGATGACGAAGGAGAAGAAGAAGAAGAAAAAGGAGGGAAACGAAAAAAAAAAAAAAAAAAATTATAAATATACAAAAAAAAAAAAAAAAATAAATAAATAAATGAATTAAAATATTAACAAAATTGAGCAGTACTTATATATATTATATGTATATACTATATACTATATATATATTCATAATATATACATATAAATATTTAAATAGTATATATATATATATATTAGGGTGTTTCATTTTTAGGGAATATTTTTTTTTTCGATGGCATACCAGAGAATCTTATACTTTATAAAAAATAAAAAATTTTACCGCCTGGTAAAAGGTTTTAGGTCTAATAGTGGCTTAGCTCATTCAAAAATTCGATTTCCCACCTAAATAACACAGGAAATTTTTTTTTTTTTCGTTTAATTGAATTTTTCGTTGTTAAAATTTTTTTTTTTCGAAAAAACCTTCGTATAGCTTTCGAAGGAAATTAAATTCTCTACAAAAATGTCTTTGTGGTCGAAGACCGTACAACCAGTAGTTTCGGACTTATAGCGCGTCAAACATGAACAATTTTCGCTATAACTCCGAAACTACTGGTTGTACGGTCTTCGACCACAGAGACATTTTTGTAGAGAATTTAATTTCCTTCGAAAGCTATACGAAGGTTTTTTCGAAAAAAAAATGTTTAACAACGAAAAATTCAATTAAACGAAAAAAAAAAAAAATTTTCCTGTGTTATTTAGGTGGGAAATCGAATTTTTGAATGAGCTAAGCCACTATTAGACCTAAAACCTTTTACCAGGCGGCAAAATTTTTTATTTTTTATAAAGTATAAGACTCTCTGGTATGCCATCGAAAAAAAAAATATTGCCTAAAAATGAAACACCCTAATATATATATATATATATATATAAACATAATATGATCGTATATATATAACAATAAATAGAATTTGATGTACATATATAAATATATATATATATAAATAAATATATATAGTATATTTAAGTATATACTATATATTATATTATATATATATATATATATATACAAATTTCACCAAATTTTTCAATACTATTTAAAAAAAAAAAGAAGAAAAAAAAAACCACCTACACCTGGTTATTAATTATTTTCTATATATATATATATATATATATATAGTATATAACGAATCATATTATATATTATACCTAATATATCCTATATACCTATAATCAAAAATCCAGATACATATTTATATATTTTTTTTTTTTTTTTTTTGATTTTTGATTTTTACTATTTATTAATTATACAGCATATTATAACGTATTAATTTAAAGAACGATCTATAATATATATATATATATATATATATGGTCAAGTTCGCGGATGAATAGAAAAATGTGGAAATTAAGGGATGAAAATAAAACTAGGTGTCGGGGGGGGGGAAGGCTATATATATACTCTTGCCCTGGCCGATAAGCGAGAGAGACAGAAAAAAAAAAAAAAAAAGAGAGAGAGAGACAAAGAGAGAGAGATGAAGAGAAGGAAAAGCGTCGAGTTTGTTAACGAATTAGCATGTCAAAGAGTCGTTTTAATCAACCTTCAATTAATTTCTTCAACCGTACGGGGGTATATATATATAAGCCCCATGCAACCCAAACGTCTGGAAAGCGGAGTTAAGGGCGATGGGGGGAGGGGGGGGGGCATCTAATTATATGGTTTCCTTTCGGCTTAATTAAAATTCGGCATCTTTCTGCGAAACGCGAACTCTCCGAAATTGGTTTCCTAATTTCCGGAGAACTCCCCCCCCCCCCCCCCCCCCCCCCCCCGTCCAACAAGGGAGACGAAAGAGAAAGAGAAGGGGAAAAGAGAGAGGCCAAGATTCGGGTGGTCCTAATGTTTATACAACCCGGGCAATTAATATTAACGGCTCTATAGGTATAATCAACCCTTCTGTCTTTTTTCCTCTCGAATTGGTGTTTTTTTTTTTTTTGCAATTTTTTGGCAATTTTTTTTTTTTTTTTTTTTTTTTTTTTTTTTTTGAATTTCTACTAGCAACGACGAGGTCAGATCTATGGGGATGATATGCAGGCGGGTGGTATTGGTCTTTGGAGTTAAAGTGGCGAATTTCCGAATTTCCAGCTCCGCTTGCATGGTTAGCTTTGGCAAACACGAATTACCATTTTATTGGTTGAGTTCTAGCACTCTCTTACGCCGCCCCCCGAGTTCGCGTTCGCGTTCGCCACTGCCACCACCACCACCACCACCGCCACCGCCGCCACCGCCACCGCCTACGCCCTATATAACGCCATGCCAAAACCATTATGGGGTTCACCCTCGCGCAACCCTCTGAGTGAACCGAAACGACCGACCAACCGACCCACGCGACTCGATTGGAATACCTAATCGACCCCAAATCGACCATTGTTTCACCCTAAACGGCGATTCGCTTTCGCGAATCACCCTGCCAGGCTAGTATGTTGTATCGTATCGTATTTCGCGTCGGATACACCTATACGTATCTAGGACTAGGGGTAGGTGTTGGTACTCTCTATACGCCGGATGTCTATCTCACCGTTTGATCGAATACAGATAGAAACGATCAGACTAAGGAAGTGTAGATTGAAACGCGACTTGAAGACAAAAGTAGTCCAAAAGTCGTATCAAAGTCGTATCAAAGTTGGACATTTTTTAAAAATCATTTAAAGTCATCTCGGTGTCGAAAGTCGTATAAAAGTCGTCTTGGAATCTAAAGTAGTCTGGAAGAAGTCTAAAACTAGTTTGGAAGGTGTCTTGAAGTTGAAAATCTTGTCTCATAGTTGTCCAAAAGTCGTATCGGAGTCGAAATTTTTTTTAAAATCATTTAAAAGTCGTCTCAGTGTCAAAAGTCGTATAAAAGTCGTATTGGAATCTAAAAGAGTCCAGAATTCGTATGAAAGAAGTCTAAATCTAGTTTCAAAAGTGTCTTGAAGATGAAAATCTTGTCTCATAGTTTTCCAAAAGTCGTATCGGAATCGAAAATTTTTTAAACATCATTATAAAGTCGTCTCAGTGTCGAAATTCGTATAAAAGTCGTATTGGAATCTAAAGTAGTCCAAAAGTCGTCTGAAAGAAGTCTAAAACTGGTCTGAAAAGTGTCTTGAAGTTCAAAATCATGTCTCACAGTTTTCTAAAAGTCGTCTGAAAGTCGTATCGGAGTCGACATTTTTTTTAAAATCATTTAAAAGTCGTCTCAGTGTCAAAAGTCGTATAAAAGTCGTATTTGAATCTAAAGTAGTCCAAAAGTCTGAAAGAAGTCTAAAACTAGTCTGAAAAGTGTCTAGAAGTTGAAAATCTTGTCTCATGGTTGTCCAAAAGTCGTCTGAAAGTCGTATTTGAGTCGACATTTTTTTTGTTAATCATTTAAAAATCATCTGAGTCGAAAGTCTTCTAAAAATCGTTTAAAAAAAAGTATAAAAGTAGTTTGAAAGTCGTATCGAAGTCGTAAGTCTTCTAAAAATCGATTCACAGTCGCTCAAAAGTCGTCTCAGAGTTTCAAAATCGTCTAAACGAAAGTCTATGAGTAGTTTGAAAACCGTCTTGAAGTCAAAAGTCGTATTAAAAGTCGTCCAAAATACGTCTCAGAGTCACCGTTTTTGGTGTCAACAATTTTACTATAAATCGTCTAAAAGTCGTATTTTTTGGTGTATAAAAAAAAATTTGTCTAAAAAAAAAATGTCCTAAAAATTAATTTGTTTTAAATTTTACAAGATGATACCTATATCTCGTAATTTTTCGTCTAGATACGTCGACTTATACCCTCAAATCCTCAATGTGAATACAGAGAGAGAGAGAGAGAGAGAGAAAAAAAATAAAAAAATGGTCGCGCAAGTCGCGTTAGATTTTCATTAACGAATATCCACTCTCCGTTTTTATATATATATATATTATATATATACTACCTAAAACGGTATAATATATAACATTATAACTATATATATACACATTATACAGGTTGATGAAATAAAATCTGGAGTGACGTTAAATTTGAAAGACTGGTAACGTAATATTGTAAATGGGTTCACAGAGAGTCTCTCTTTCTTTTTCTTCTTTCTTTCTTTCTTTCTCTCTCTCTCTCTCTCTCTCTCTCTCGCACACTTTTTGCAGCACAGGGGAAAAACGAAATTGGCAAAGAATCCCGGGATTATTGAATTTGTTTAGGAGGCCTCGAGGCTGGTGCGCGACCTCCGGCGTTCCTTGCGCCTGAGCGGACCCCCAGCAAAGAAGACTGTGACTCCTCTCTCTATCTTTCTCTCTCTTCTCTTCAAATCAAGTATATATAGAGTTCAGGGGGTAGGTATAGGTATATAGCTAGTATATAGATAAAGATGTAGCTATTCTATTCTATATTCACCCGATTTCCAGACGTTTTCAGAGTTTTAAGCCCCATTTTCTATATAATGCTCCTCTTCATGCTTTACCCTTTTTTTTTTTTTTTTTTTTTCTGTCTCTCCCCATTTCTCTCTCTGTTTCTCTCTTTCTCTGTCTATATACCGAATCGAAATAAGATACTCACCCCCGCGATCACTTTTCTACCCCTATAAATTCAATAAGTCGTACGGATTTAAACCGTGAGGTTGTAATCTCCTGCTCTTTATCTTTCTCATCCCTTTTTTTTTTTTTTTTTTTCTTTTCTATATATTTTCGTATCTGTTATATTATATAGTAAGCGTAATTAAGAAGCAAAAGAAGAAGAAGAACAACAACAACAGCAACAACAACAAAAACGTAATAACAGTTATTCCAAAAAGAGAAGTATTTGAGCGAAATTAATTTAAAAAGCATAGCATAAGCCGTTGAGCATTATTAATCAAAGCCAAAGTCTTAATATAGTATATTATATACTCGGGTATATATGACCAAGTTCGCGAAATATACTATATATACATATATACCCTAGTCTAGCATGGTTAAAATAATATTTACCCTAGCGCGTTCATTAGACGTTGAGTACTGCAGTTTGCTGTACCTAGTGCACATGCAACCCCTATACCGCGAGTATTCGGTGAGTCTGAACGACCCCCTCTCTACGCAAAACCAACACAGGCGCGCACTGCGTCGGTAGAAGCGCCACTGGCCGCCTAGCCCCGCTCGCCGAGCCTCACGCACGCAGTGCGCGCCTGTGTTGGTCTTGCCCCAGGAAGGGGGTCGTTCAGACTCACCGAATACTCGCGGTATATAAATATATATGGAATATATACTTATATACTATATACAACGACTTGGCGTTTTACAAACGGGTCGAATTGTAATTAAAATAACCTTTCCCCCCTTCCTCCTCCCCCTACTGCCCGTCGCCCGTGATTTTGGTTTGAAATTCTTTTTTTTTTGTATTTCCCTTGAAATCCGAAAAAAAAAAATTCGCAAAATTGGTTCAAAATTTGTTTTTTTTCTTGTTACTATATATAGAATATATATATATATGTATACAGTATTGTAGACGATTTTTGGGTTACATCGAGCTTTGAAATGCAAATTCGAAGGCAAACCCTTTGCCCCTTTGTCCAAAACGAGGCAATTACTGTCAAAAACAATCCTAGTCTGTTTGCACGGCTCTCATTCCGCCCAGGCGTATCTTCCCTCCTCTACAGGATCTGTGTATGTATATATATATATATATATGTCTGCGTCTGTACGTCTGTCTATCTATCTGTTTGTCGGTTTTCCTCGTACCCCCTTCTATACCTACCTACTGCACAAGCAAACGTAATTAAATATATTATAATTAAGCCTGCGAGACTTATAAAAGTGTAAAAAAGAAAAAAGAAGATATTAGATTTTTGTACATATTAGATAATCACTCGTTTCGATTAGGGGTAGTTTTCCAAATAATATTTTAGGGTGAGTAGTTCTCGATTTGATCATTTTTGAATTTTTTTTCAATGTCCCATGAGCAGCACAGGATGTTCCGCAAATCGGAATATGTGCAAACAAAATTTAGCCACAACCCTACACAGAAAGAAAAGGGTTGACTTGATTCAAGATAATTTTGGGGGTCCAAAAATGAAGACCGAAATTTTCTCGGATCAAATAAAAATTTTTCTCGAACCAAGAAAAATTTGGAAGGTCCAAGAAAATTTGGAAGGTCCAAGAAAATTTGGAAGGACCCAAGAAAATTTGAAAGGTGCGGTCCAAAAATGAAGACCTAAATTTTCTCGGATCAAATAAAAATTTTTCTCGAACCAAGAAAAATTTGGAAGGTCCAAGAAAACTTGGAAGGTCCAAGAAAATTTGGAAGGACCCAAGAAAATTTGAAAGGTGCGGTCCAAAAATGAAGACCTAAATTTTCTCGGATCAAATAAAAATTTTTCTCGAACCAAGAAAAATTTGGAAGGTCCAAGAAAATTTGAAAGATCCAAGAAAATTTGGAAGGAACCAAGAAAATTTGGAAGGAACCAAGAAAATTTGAAAGGTGCGGTCCAAAAATGAAGACCTAAATTTTCTCGGATCAAATAAAAATTTTTCTCGAACCAAGAAAAATTTGGAAGGTCCAAGAAAATTTGGAAGGTCCAAGAAAATTTGGAAGAAACCAAGAAAATTTGGAAGGTGCGGTCCAAAAATAAAGACCGAAATTTTCTCGGATCAAATAAAATTTTTTCTCGAAACCAAGAAAAATTTGGAAGGTCCAAGAAAATTTGGAAGGTCCAAGAAAATTTGGAAGGAACCAAGAAAATTTGGAAGGTGCGGTCCAAAAATGAAGACCGAAATTTTCTTGGATCAAATCAAAATTTTTTGACCCCCAAAATTATTTTGAATCAAGAATAATTTTCTTGGCTCAAGTTAACCTTTTTTTCTGTGTATAGGCGGTTTTGAATAAATTTTTTTATTTTTTAATTTCTTTTTTTATATAGATTTGGAAACCTACTACTGGTACATGCGGGAAACATCGAAATTCAAATATAACCGAATCAAGGACACCACCCTGGTATATATATATATATATTCCGAAGAGTAGACGCATAGCGGAATCAATCGCTGACCGGGATATTCCGAACTAGTAGTAGGAGTACGTAGGTGGTCCGCCGACGACCACTAGTAATTAAATTACACTTCAATCAAACCCGGTAATCAACGATGCTGCGATGCAGGATTGGTACTGTAATTGATTGCTTATTACTAATTATTAGTTTCAATCGTTTATAGCTATTATATTATAAATACCTATACGTTTCTCTATAATTATTAGCTCGCTGACAATAATTTATGTATTATTAGAAAACCACCCCTATACACGCACATTGTCTATACGATTAATTATTATCGTTCGATGTATTAATTTAGAAAGAGCGTTTTATCAACCCCGAAGAAATTTATAAAATATATAATTTTTTTTTTTTTTTTTTTTTTTGTGGGTATAGACGTTCTTTCAGATTCCTACCCCCTCGCAAAGTTCTGGGATAACTTACGGGGTTGGTGCTGCCGCGTAACGGGGATTTAGTGAAGCCTGGAATATCAACCCCTGTTGATATAATATACTAGCTCGTGCAGACTAGGGGTAAAAAATCTATAGTCGGATAGCACGGTCGTGTGAATCTTACCTGTAGGTGGTAAATATTAAGCGAGTAATACAGGGATCCTATATCGTTGACAGGTGAAAAATCAAAAAACGAATGCATGCATCTTTTTTTTTTTTTTTATTTATCTTTTATAGGTTTTTAACAAAATTCGTTTAAAAGAAGTCTAAGTCTTCTATAAAATCGTCTTTCAGTCTTCCAGAAATCAAAAAACGAATGAATATGTCCCCTTTTTTTTTGGGTTATCCATTTTTTCCAAAAGTCTTCTTGGAGTCAAAAAACGAATGCATGCATCTTTTTTTTTTATTTATCTTTTATAGGTTTTTAACAAAATTCGTTTAATAGAAGTCTGAGTCTTCTATAAAATCGTCTCTCAGTCGTCCAGAAATCAAAAAACGAATGAATATGTCCCCTTTTTTTTTTTGGCTTATCCATTTTTTCCAAAAGTCTTCTTGGAGTCAAAAAACGAATGCATGCTCCTTTTTTTTTTTTTGTCTTCCATAAGTTTTAAACAAAATTTGTTTAAAAGAAGTCTAAGTCTTCTATAAAATCGTCTCTCAGTCATCCAGAAATCAAAAAACGAATGAATATGTCCCCTTTTTTTTTTTTGGCTTATCCATTTTTTCCAAAAGTCTTCTTGGAGTCAAAAAACGAATGCATGCTCCTTTTTTTTTTTTTTGTCTTTCATAGGTTTTAAACAAAATTTGTTTAAAAGAAGTCTAAGTCTTCTATAAAATCGTCTCTCAGTCATCCAGAAATCAAAAAACGAATGAATGTGTCCCCTTTTTTTTTTGGCTTATCTACTTTTTCCAAAAGTCTTCTTGGAGGCAAAAAATGAATGCATGCTCCTTTTTTTTTTTTTGTCTTCCATAAGTTTTAAACAAAATTTGTTTAAAAGAAGTCTAAGTCTTCTATAAAATCGTCTCTCAGTCATCCAGAAATCAAAAAACGAATGAATATGTCCCCCTTTTTTTTTTTGGGTTATCCATTTTTTCCAAAAGTCTTCTTGGAGTCAAAAAACGAATGCATGCATCTTTTTTTTTTATTTATCTTTTATAGGTTTTTAACAAAATTCGTTTAAAAGAAGTCTAAGTCTTCTATAAAATCGTCTCTCAGTCATCCAGAAATCAAAAAACGAATGAATATGTCCCCTTTTTTTTTGGGTTATCCATTTTTTCCAAAAGTCTTCTTGGAGTCAAAAAACGAATGCATGCATCTTTTTTTTTTATTTATCTTTTATAGGTTTTTAACAAAATTCGTTTAATAGAAGTCTGAGTCTTCTATAAAATCGTCTCTCAGTCATCCAGAAATCAAAAAACGAATGAATATGTCCCCTTTTTTTTTTTTGGCTTATCCATTTTTTCCAAAAGTCGTCTTGGAGTCAAAAAACGAATGCATGCTCCTTTTTTTTTTTTTTTGTCTTTCATAGGTTTTAAACAAAATTTGTTTAAAAGAAGTCTAAGTCTTCTATAAAATCGTCTCTCAGTCATCCAGAAATCAAAAAACGAATGAATATGTCCCCCTTTTTTTTTTTTGGCTTATCCATTTTTTCCAAAAGTCTTCTTGGAGTCAAAAAACGAATGCATGCATCTTTTTTTTTATCTTTTATAGGTTTTTAACAAAATTCGTTTAAGAGAAGTCTAAGTCTTCTATAAAATCGTCTCTCAGTCATCCAGAAATCAAAAAACGAATGAATATGTCCCCTTTTTTTTTGGGTTATCCATTTTTTCCAAAAGTCTTCTTGGAGTCAAAAAACGAATGCATGCTCCTTTTTTTTTTTTTTTTGTCTTTCATAGGTTTTAAACAAAATTTGTTTAAAAGAAGTCTAAGTCTTCTATAAAATCGTCTCTCAGTCATCCAGAAATCAAAAAACGAATGAATATGTCCCCCTTTTTTTTTTTTTGGTTATCCATTTTTTCCAAAAGTCGTCTTGGAGTCTGATAAGTAGTCTTAAAATGGTATAAAAGAAGTTTAAAAGTCGTATTGAAGTCTAAAATCTTCTATAAATCGTGTCGTATTAGTTGGAAAAAAAAAAAAAAAAATCAAAAAACGACATTTTGGACAAAAAAAAAATTAAAAAACCGTTAACACCGATGTGAAAACGTTGTGAGAAAGAAAGAAACAAAAAACTCACTATAACGAGTCGATGGAACACCCTAATAAAATCGTTGTTTCATAATAAATTGATAATTTCGTTCGGAATATTGATATGAGTAAAAAAAAAAAAAAAAAAAATAACGAAACATACCGTAATGACACCGTTTTTTACCTTTAGCATCCTTTTTAGCTTTACACACACGCATGTATGCATATATATATATATAAATTATATACAGACTGGGTACAGTTTGAAATTAGGGTATATAAACCGACATTTACTATATAGACATGATTAATTTCTGTACACAATTTCATCAGTGTATATTATAGTATTGATTAATTGGTCCCCGGGTTTCATCGTTGATTGACCCATAGTTGTTTATCAGTAACGGATGATCATATATACAGCTACTACACCGAGTTTTTATACATTTGGGTAAATAATACGAATATCAATTTCCATATAGTACCATAATTATTATTGTGTGTAAAAATTTAATATTCACACTCTAATGTACCGAAAATTGATTTTCAAAATTATTTTTCTACTTGTTACATATATTATGTAACAAATTTTTTTTTTTTTTTTTTTTTTTTTTTAGCTCAGGTATTCGAAATACAATTTGAAAATACGTGTTCGAAGAAAAATTGAAATATCAACTATAGTCAAAGCTTCTGTGTATACTTCCCAGACTGTTCTGTCCGTAAACGTCAACAAACCGACAACGAGGATCATCTACTACGAGCATATGTTTAATAAGATCGTTAATCCCTATGTTTATCAACTAGAATGCTGCAAAGTACATGTTGATTCTTTGTGATCAGAAACAACGCGCTCAAAAAGACACAAACACACACACAACAAACGTAAGTATATATATACTGCAGATTTGTGAGATGCGAAGAATATCTCATGTACCGTTTATTTTTGTCGATCTGAAGATCGTCGTTGAGTCAAAAATCTTGTATAAATCATCTAAAGTCGTATCGAAATCTAAAGTAGCCCAAAAGTCGTCTGAAAGTAGTTTGAAAGGTTTCTTGAAGTTAAAAATCTTGTCTGATGGTCGTATCGGAGTTGGAAATTTTTTAAAAATCATTCAAAAGTCGTCTCCGTGTCGAAAGTCGTATAAAAGTCGTATTGGAATCTAAAGTAGTCAAAAAGTGGTCTGAAAGAAGTCTAAAACTAGTTTGAAATGTGTCTTGAAGTTGAAAATCTTGTCTCATAGTTTTCCAAAAGTCGTATCGGAGTCGTAAATTGTTTTAAAAAATATTTAAAAGTCGTCTCAGTGTCGAAAGTCGTATGAAAGTCGTATTGGAATCTAAAGTAGTCAAAAAGTGGTCTGAAAGAAGTCTAAAACTAGTTTGAAATGTGTCTTGAAGTTGAAAATCTTGTCTCATAGTTTTCCAAAAGTCGTATCGGAGTCGTACATTTTTTAAAAATCATTTAAAAGTCATCTCGGTATCGAAAGTCGTATAAAAGTCGTATTTGAATCTAAAAGAGTCCAGAATTCGTCTGAAAGAAGTCTAAATCTAGTTTCAAAAGTGTCTTGAAGATGAAAATCTTGTCTCATAGTTTTCCAAAAGTCGTATCGGAGTCGTAAATTTTTTAAAAATCATTTAAAAGTCGTCTCAGTGTCGAAAGTCGTATTGGAATCTAAAGTAGTCAAAAAGTGGTCTGAAAAAATTCTAAAACTAGTTTGAAAAGTTTTATGAAGTTGAAAATCTTGTCTCATAGTTTTCCAAAAGTCGTATCAAAGTCGTAAATTTTTTTAAAAATTATTTAAAATTCATCTCGGTGTGGAAAGTCGTATAAAAATCGTATAAAATAAATCTAAAATTAGTTTGAAAGTCGTATCGATGTCGAAAGTCTTCCAAAAATCGATTCACAGTCGTCCATAAAAATCGTCTCAGACTCAAAAGTCGTATTCGGTATCAAAATAAAATTATATAATATCAGTAACGGGTGATAATCTATAACGAGTTTATATTCAGGTAAATAATACTAGTATAAACTCCTCCTAGGTATATACAAATTTAATATTCATACACTTATGTGGAAGTCCACCAATTATAGGCAAACGATCCGGGGTCAAAATTTCGATTTGTCTGCAATTTCGATATCTCATAGTGTGTATTGAGATGTAAAAATCCACCAAGTTTTAGACCTCTAAATCTTACCGTTCAGGAGAGACGCGCTGATTAGTCTTTCAACGTTGAGCATATTGACTTTTACATTCGAATTTTTATCCCATCTCTATCGCAAAAAAGAGAATTTAATCAAACGTGTTTTTCGTGTAAAAATATCTGATCTTTCCGAATATCACATTCATTTCAAGCTAGATTCTCAAAAATTGTGAAAAAAACACGTTTTTTCGAAAAAAAACGTGTTTTTTCAACGTTCCCCAAACTTTTTTTTAAATTTGATATTTTTATCTGAAAGCTTGCAGTTTTTCACTAAAGAAACTGATTTTTATTTTGGGTGCTCGAAATGGGATCAGGCGGAAGTTACATTTATGTTCATTAAATTAGGTGTAAAATTTGTTTTTTCTTTTTTTTCAGCGATGTATATTCATTTTATTCACATTTGTGGAAGTGCTATATTTTTCACATACTATAAAATAAGGATTCTTCGCTGATTGAAGAAAAAAAAATATTTTATACGTAATTTAATAAACAAAAATGCAACTCCCGCCTGATCCCATTTCGAGCACCCAAAATAAAAATCAGTTTCTCCAGTGAAAAACTGCAAGCTTTCAGATAAAAATATCAAATTTAAAAAAAAGTTTGGGGAACGTTGAAAAAACACGTTTTTTTTCGAAAAAACGTGTTTTTGTCACTATTTTTGAGAATCTAGCTTAAAATGAATGTGATATTCGGAAAGATCAGACATTTTTACACGAAAAACACGTTTGATCAAATTCTTTTTTTCGCGATAGAGATGGGATAAAAATTCGAATGTAAAAGTCAATGTGCTCAAAGTTGAAAAACTAATCAGCGCGTCTCTCCTGAACGGTAAGGCTTAGAGGTCTAAAACTTGGTGGATTTTTACATCTCAATACACACTATGAGATATCAAAATTGCAGACAAATCGAAATTTTGACCCCGGATCGTTTGCCTATAATTGGTGGACTTCCCCATATATATATTTATATATACCATCCGTTTATTGCCACAAAATGTAACAATATTATCATCATTATTCATTACACCGTATATGTATGTACTATAAACGATAATACTTATCGTATATAGGTATATAATATACATATACAAGAATCGTATTTCATAGTTTTTCCCTATCTGATCGTCGATTAATATATTATTCATCAGTCGATGTCGCCTTCGACGCGCTTATAGCTTATATATATGTATATATACCCCTCTCGTATATATAGTGAATCGATTTCGTTAAACTATACCCTGCAACCCAACACCCACATTTTCATCCCCCCTCATATATACATACGTACCTATATCATCAGTTTATTATTTCCATAAAGTTGTATATACACACAGTTGTATACACCTTAAACTCGTAATCACAGATAATCCCACCTCGACTGTATTCTTTTTTTTTTCTTTTTTCCTCCCTCCTTCTTCCTACCCCTTTTGATTTCTGCTCCATTATCTCAACAGGAGAATTCTCAGCTCGAACATTAAGCTGGAAAACAATAATTATTACCACCCCTGTGTGTGTGTGCATGAGTGTGAAGTCTTATGCTATCTTTTCAATTCCAATTTCAACCCCAAATAGCCACGTTTCTATTTCGTCGATTTTTATCACACACGATTGTCATCCCCATATTTTCACGGATTTTTCTTCATAATTAATATTATTCTTCTTTTTTTGGTTTTTTTTTTATTTTATTTTTTTTTTTTTTGCGATTGCCACATGCAACGCATGGGGTTGTTTAATTATTCTTTAACACGTGACGTTCGCTAGTTTAGGGGATGCATATTCAGATGACTATTAGATGCGATGGTGCCGCAGGCCAGGGAAAAGGAAGGGTAAGGGTAAGGGTAGGGTAGGGAAGAGCCAGAGCCAGAGAGCCAAGGCGGAGAGATCCTGTCTCTTGTTTTTGAGTTGACGCACGGGCCGCTAAATTTGGTTAGTTCATTTCAACCCCTAGCTAGACGGGACTCAGTGTATGTCGAAAGTTATGAATTTTAATAGCTTTACCACGGAAACGTTTCCGCCCTACCCGCCACGTACCGTTCTATAAAGAATACAAACACACACACACACACACACACATATATATATATATACAAAAATTTACCTATATACATATATATATATAAATAAATATAGACGACATATATATATATATATATGTATATACAAGTGAATTTTTAGCCCGTGTCAAATACTCGATGTATTAAATTAAAAGAAAAATTGTCGCTCGACGTAAAAGTATTCACAGGTTTTTCATTTTTTTTTCTTTCAATTTTTTCACTTTTTTTGTTTTTTACATAGAATATACAGAATATAAGTATTTTTAAAAATCAGCCTTTCATGGAGAAACAGAAAATTGTTTTTATACAAAAAAAAAAAAAAAAAGTTGAAACAGAAGCAAGCACTCAGAAAAAGGTCTCGTTGACACAAACAAAATTTTGGGTCATTATATGCACAATCACATTTTTTTTTTTGGTTCAGTCAACCAAAAATTTTGGCTGTCCCAACAAAATTTTGGTTATCCGAACGAAATTTTTGGTCGACTGAACAAAAAATTTGATTGTGCATATAATTAACAAAATTTTGGTTGTATCAACAAGACCTTTTTCCGAGTGAGACAGACTTTTGCACCGTTTGATTCTTTGTACGAAAATTAATCAGAATTTGACGATGAGGGTGTCGTTGCAGAGATTACATTTTTTTTTCTTTTTTTTTGGTTTCAACAATAATCAACAGAGAAAGAAACGTGGCGATTTGTTTCATAGCAACCCTATAATTTTCACTGGAATTGCATTTTTCGAATGATAATGCAATAATACTTGATTTGGTCTTATTCGAATTTGGATCCTCCCATAAAGACCAGAACGTCTCAAAATATAGAAAAAAAAACAAAAATTTACTAAAAATCCCGGGTTCCGATATCAAAATTTGAAAATTCAAAGGCTCACTTACAGAATCGAAATGGGGAACATGCACAGTAAAAATTTTTGCGTCATTGTGTTAAAAATATTTGTGTTAAATATTTAACACTTTTTTTTTTAGTGTCAATTTAACACAATACAATTAAATTGACACTGAAAAGTGTTAACACAAACATTTTTAACACAAGACTTAATTATGTTAAAAATGACGCAAAAATTTTTACTGTGTGGGGCACAAAAAAAATATGGGGCACAAAAAAATTTTTACTGTGGTGGGGCTTCGAGAGAAAAAAAAATATTTGTATATATTCCGAGACGTTCTATTGGTCCATACAGAAGCATTGAAATTCAAAAATGATCAAATCAAAAATCACCCTAATGACACTAACCAAAATCTATTTAATTCGTAATAACAGCTCTTATACAGAACGAAACTCCGAAACTCCCCTCTATACATTCGATTATACACAATCATTCACAATTTGTGATCAAATTATAATGCATTCATTGAAAAACGATCTAACGATATAAAATTCGCAGATGGTCAGAAAAAAAAAAAGAATATAAATATGAAAGAAACTTATAAAAGACGAATACAACATTTTTCTCTATATCTTTCTATGATAAATTCGTGGGCAAGGCGCGCGCGGTAAAGATCAACGCGCTTTAGGGTTGATTTTTTTTTTTTTTTTTTTTTTATTCATTCTCGTTTCATTTCTTTTCTTTTCTTTTCTTTTATTCTCGTTTTACGCGCGTTTCTCACCGCAGGATATATACGGTATATAGTGGTACTACATGCGCGATAGATCTGTCGGTCGGCTAAGCCCCCCAGACAGCAGCGTACGACAATGTGCCAAATGAACCAAATTTACGAAATCCACGAATAGCAGGTACTCCGAATTGCCGGAGAGCTGGTAAAGACGCGACTTAGTGCCCGACACCCCCAGGGCTATGGACTACTATAGGTGCTAGAACTAACGCCATTCAAGGTGTCGAGAAGATGAGCAGGCATCAGGTAGCCCCTCACAGCTACCACCCTGAGCACCCTGGACACCTTGCCACCATTCTCTCTCTAACGAGGGTAACGATTCGTTTTCAAACTAGGGCGAGAATAAATAGGAAGTATAACATAATAATGAATTTTTTCTTCATCATCGAATCGATAATCGTATAAATATCTAGTATAGAAAATTCTAAACAATATGAGTAATTTAATCAAGAGACCCCCGAAACGGTCCCTGAGGCTTCTTCAAACAAAGTATCTGATTTGGTGACGGATATTAGATACAATTCAATAGAGCTGTCCACATTACGTTATTCTACTGGTATATCTGTTCGGCAAACACAACACTATGGCTTTCCCATGGATGACATCGCAGGGGTTCTCTGACCGCGCTAGCCACCACTGTTATGATGTTTTTACCCGTATGTTGAAACGAAATTTCATCAAGAGTTTGAAACCGTAGGAGAATAAAAGACGGGGGATCGATTTAGGGGTTGAAAATAACGATGAATGAAAAAAAATCGCGAGGGTTAAAAAGAAACGAACGCGAAATGCGGGAATAAGTGGTAAGAAAAAAGCGCTCCGTCGCGATTGGGAAACTCTGGCCCGTACCCGGCGTAAGGCAAGGGTCGCATGCAATATTAGGGGCATTAAGCCGCCATAAAGAGCGCATTAGGGGTTCTCCTCGACCCCTCAGGGGGTAGTTTAGCGTTTAATTGTACCACCCCGAGCTTACCTATCAAAGGTTTCAATTTCTGGCCAAACTACATGCCCTGACTATCATGCGAGAATCACTTCTCGACAAATTTATGCATGTTGCAATCCCCTGCCCTGATTACGAACCCCCGAACATCCGCGATGCTTTCTATTGCAATTTTGATGTTTTCTACATGTCTGCGTTACTCGCTCCTAGTTTATATTCGACGCCCGATACAAATAACAGCACATTTCAGTTTCCGTGTGAAAAAGAGCACGTTTCAAATTCCGGATGGAAAAGAGCACGTTTCAGATTCAGAGTGAAAATGAGCATCTTTCAGATTCCGGATGGAAAAGAACACGTTTCAGATTGAGAATGAAAAATAGCACGTTTCAGATTCACTCGAAAACTAGCACAATTCAGGCGATGCGAATATTGCTCATTAGTAAGTGTCAGGTAGGTTTATTATGAAATTGGAAATGCACAATTATGCACAAAAACTCGATTCAATTTTATCATCGAATGATTAATTCAATCTTATAATAAACCTACCTGCGACACTTGCTAATAAGTAATATTCGGTACAACCAGAATTGTGCTAGTTTTCGAGTGAATCTGAAACGTGCAATTTTTCATTCTCAATCTGAAACGCGTTCTTTTCCATCCGGAATCTGAAACATGCTCTTTTCCACTCGGAATCTGAAATGTGCTCTTTTCCACCCGGAATCTGAAATGTGCTCTTTTCCACCCGGAATTTGAAACGTCCACTCAGAAAAAGGTCTTGTTGCCACAACCAAAATTGGAGTTATTATATTGACAATCACATTTTTTAGTTCAGTCAACCGAAAATTTTGTTGGAACAGCCAAAATTTTGGTTGTTCCAACAAAATTTGGTTTTCCCAACAAAATTTTGGTTATCCCAACGAAATTTTTGGTTGACTGAACAAAAAATTTGATTGTCCATATAATAACCCAAATTTTGGTTGTGGCAACAAGACCTTTTTCTGAGTGGACGTTTCAAATTCCGGGTGGAAAAGAGCACATTACAGATTCCGGGTGGAAAAGAGCACGATTCAGATTCCGAGTGGAAAAGAGCATGTTTCAGATTCCGGGTGGAAAAGAACACGTTTCAGATTGAGAATGAAAAATTGCACGTTTCAGATTCACTCGAAAACCAGCACAATTCAGGCGAAGCAAATATTGCTCATTAGTAAGTGTCAGGTAGGTTTATTATGAAATTGGAAATGCACAATTATGCAGAAAAACTCGATTCAATTTTATCATCGAATGATTAATTCAATCTTATAATAAACCTACCTGACACTTGCTAATAAGTAATATTCGGTACAACCAGAATTGTGCTAGTTTTCGAGTGAATTTGAAAAGTGCTCTTTTTCACCCGGAATCTGAAATGTGCTGTTATTCGTATCGGGCGTCGATATCGCATGTGTAATCTAATATCTGTTAAAGTTTCGCGTACATTGATATATACGTCATACTCGTCAAGCTAGTACCGCACGTATAAGACAAACAGACTATCTGGGAGAGAATGGTGGTCGCATAAACTTGGTGCACAAGTTGCTATTGAACCGATTTTAGGCAAACATTGCTCGGAGCGTGGGTACCGTCTATCCGACGATTCGCGTATGCGAGAGGATACGTAAAGGGAATGGAATGGAATGGAATGGAATGGAATGGAATTGTTGGACTGGGGTATGAGAGGGAGGCGGCCATCAGAGAGGAACTCGCGCAAGCCCTTCGGCAAATTTCATAACCGAACTTGTCGTATTTGCTGAGATTATTTCAATATATTCGACTCAACTGACTGCTGCCGAGCTGTTTGCCCTCGAGTAGATGCGTGAATAGAACCCACGGGGACGCGGCTGCGAGCCGAATGAAGGATCAAACCCCCTCACACCATACCCATCGCACATATATCCATCCTCACATCTACATACACTAGCCTTAGAAATCTGTCTTCTTTCCAGAAATATTCGCGCCAAAATCATCATCCAGGTATCCGCGTTCTTCTTCCGGGTACTCTCTAAATTTTTTGGAGTTGCGCACGATTCTCACTCCAAAAAATTAAGAGAGTACTGCAGAGCTAATTAAACGAAACTCAACAAATTGTCAGACACGTGTCACACGCACTCCTAGACACGCGCGTCGTTGGGGTGACGTTGGACGAAAGAGCGACTGTCAAACTGGGGTATTATAATAGATTATATTATTGGTACTAGACGGCGTGCAGGGAATTGGGCATTTCATTATAACGAAGGTCGGGTGATTAAACAGAAATTTGTCTGATGTTGTGAAAATTATTAGAGATCGTTTCAGGTCAAGAATTTTTATATTAGGGTGCTTTTTTTGAAACGACAATTTATTTTTGCAACTCCCCATTGAAAATCTTGTTGTAGACGTCGAAAGGGGAATCCTGTCCAATTTTTGGCTCTCAATTCCGATTCCAGTACTCGCGCTCTTATTTTTAAGTTTTTCCATGCTAAAAGCATGTGAACATTACGACTTTTTCTTTAGTCGCGCACAACTCAGCCGCATTTCGATGGATTGTTCTCATCCAAGATTCATTTTACAGAGAATTTAATGTTCTTCAAAAGTGCTTCAGGTAGTTTGGCTGTGGTTTCAACCGCCGCACTTGTGTGAGCCTCCAAAGTCGATTTTATGCATAATTCTTCTTTCTCGCTGTTGGCGAATAAACAGTTGGACTTGGAGAAAAAAACTTCAGAACAATTTTGTAGGAAATTTATTTCTCTACAAAAAAAGTCCCATACATAAATTCTCTCAAACCAGTATTTCAAAAGATATAAGGACTTTGATTTTTTAAAATATAAAATTCCAACAAAATGTCAAGGTTCAATATTTTCAAGTCAGTCGCAAACTATCTTGGTCACTTTTGAAGAACACTAAATTCTCTGTCAAATGAGTCTTGGATGAGACCAATCCATCGAAATGCAGCTGAGTTGTGCACAACTACAGAAAAAGTCGTAATGTTCACATGCAGCTTTCAGAATGGAAAAACTTAAAAAGAAGAGCGTGAGTACTAGAATCGGAATTAAGAGCTAAAAATTGGACACTATTCCCTTTTCGACGTCTACAACAAGATTTTCAATAGGGAGTTGCAAAAAAAAAAAAAAAAAATATTCGTTTCAAAAAAAGCACCCTAATAAATATATAAGGAAAAGAGTTTACCCACACCTAATTACACACACCTCTGCATCTCTTGTTAGGAGATATTTTCACGGCTGGTTTATACCGTGAACGTTTAACGGGATTTTCATTTTCGTCAAAGTAATTAGCGGTTGGAATAGAGAGAGAGAGAAAAAAAAAGTGTCGTTTATAATGGGGCGCACTTTCGGGTGAGAAAGCGTTTACGTTAAATCCGGTGTGAACCCTGCGGATCTGGATGCGGACTCCATAGAACTGCAGTAGCAGCGGGTATAACACGCACAAAGAGGGTCGGTTACAGTGTTACCATATTACCATTCGCACAAGGTACTAGGTACTATTATAGTGTCGAGTTGCACTTTCATTTTTGGTCATCCGTTCTGTGTGTGTGTGTGTGTTTGTGTTTGTGTGTAGTATATGCGTTTTGAATTTACTTCACCGCCCAGGGATCGGGATCGGGATCGGTGCTTAAGTACCTTTCAAATTTTCTGACCTCCCGCTGCGAGGTGGTATTCTAGTATATAAATACGTGGGTATAACGAGGAACAGGACAGATGGGGACACCCGGTATATTACACATTGTGGTTTTTCGTTTCACTCGCTTGTTTACCCACAAAAGTATCTTTTATTGTATATATATATATATATATATATATATATATATATGTACAGCTCCTCGTGCCTCTTTCTCTCTTATTCCCCTAATAAATACCCTCTACCCCCTTTAAAACGATGCTTACTACTATATAATAGGTACATACCCGCACACCTACCTCGTAAACTCACGGTGAACACCTCCAAAATTTTACGAGCCGTGTTAAGCCCAATTTTAGTGTTCAAGATTTTGGAGAGGCGCTTTTTCAACACAAAAAATTTTTCACATTCTTCGGAATTACTAATTGAACGGATCTTATAAAGTCGTCTGGAATAAGTCTGGGAGTCTGCAGGAAGCTTACGCGAAACTAGCTTCTTAGAGACGAAAGTTTTCTGGAAATCGTCTCGTAGGCGTAAAAAAATAAAAAAAACGAATAAATATATAATATACTCAATCCTCTCTTTATTTTGTGTCTCATCTAGTTTTTTCAAAAGTCGTATAGAAGTCGTCTTGGGGTGAAAAAGTCTTTTATAAATCATCTGAAAGTCGTATTGGAGTCTAAAAGAAGTCTAAAAGCCGTCTTGAAGTCTAAAATCTTCTATAAATCAAAAAACGAATAAATATACT
Organism: Tenthredo mesomela; assembly: GCA_943736025.1. Classification (NCBI taxonomy): domain Eukaryota; kingdom Metazoa; phylum Arthropoda; class Insecta; order Hymenoptera; family Tenthredinidae; genus Tenthredo; species Tenthredo mesomela. The sequence continues at coordinate 44,054,176 of OX031016.1, forward strand.
CAACCCTCTTTTTATTTTGTCTTATCTAGTTTTTTCAAAAGTCGTATGAAAGTCGTATTGGAGTCTGAAATCTTCTATGAATTGTCTCGTGGTCATTAAAAAAAATCCAAAAACAAATAAATATACTCAACTCTCTCTTTATTTTGTGTCTTCTAGTTTTTTCAAAAGTCGTATAACAGTCGTCTTGGGGTGAAAAGTCTTTTATAAATCATTTCAAAGTCGTATTGGAGTCTAAAAGAAGTCTAAAAGCCGTCTTGAAGTCTAAAATCTTCTATAAATCGTCTCGTAGTCGTTAAAAAAAAAAAAAAATCAAGAAACGAATAAATATACTCACCCCTCTCTTTATTTTGTGTCACATCTAGTTTCTTCAAAAGTCGTATGAAAGTCGTATTGGAGTCTAAAAGAAGTCTAAAAATCGTCTTGAAGTCTAAAATCTTCTATAAATCAAAAAACGAATAAATATACTCAACGCTCTTTTTATTTTGCCTCATCCAGTTTTTTCAAAAGTCGTATGAAAGTCGTATTGGAGTCTAAAAGAAGTCTAAAAATCGTCTTGAAGTCTAAAATCTTCTATAAATAAAAAAAACGAATAAATATACTTAACGCTCTTTTTATTTTGTCTCATCTAGTTTTTTCAAAAGTCGTATGAAAGTCGTATTGGAGTCTAAAAGAAGTCTAAAAATCGTCTTGAAGTCTAAAATCTTCTATAAATCAAAAAACGAATAAATATACTCAACGCTCTTTTTATTTTGCCTCATCCAGTTTTTTCAAAAGTCGTATGAAAGTCGTATTGGAGTCTAAAAGAAGTCTAAAAATCGTCTTGAAGTCTAAAATCTTCTATAAATCAAAAAACGAATAAATATACTCAACGCTCTTTTTATTTTGCCTCATCCAGTTTTTTCAAAAGTCGTATGAAAGTCGTATTGGAGTCTAAAAGAAGTCTAAAAATCGTCTTGAAGTCTAAAATCTTCTATAAATCAAAAAACGAATAAATATACTCACCCCTCTCTTTATTTTGTGTCTCATCTAGTTTCTTCAAAAGTCGTATGAAAGTCGTATTGGAGTCTAAAAGAAGTCTAAAAGCCGTCTTGAAGTCTAAGATCTTCTATAAATCAGAAAACGAATAAATATACTCAACCGTCTTTTTATTTTGTCTCATCTAGTTTTTTCAAAAGTCGTATCAAAGTCGTATTGGAGTCGAAAAGAAGTCTAAAAATCGTCTTGAAGTCTAAAATCTTCTATAAATCGTCTCGTAGTCGTTAAAAAAAAAATCAAGAAACGAATAAATATACTCAACCCTCTCTTTATTTTGTGTCTCATCTAGTTTCTTCAAAAGTCGTATGAAAGTCGTATTGGAGTCTAAAAGAAGTCTAAAAGAAGTCTAAAAGCCGTCTTGAAGTCTAAAATCTTCCATAAATCAAAAAACGAATAAATATACTCAACGCTCTTTTTATTTTGTCTCATCTAGTTTTTTCAAAAGTCGTATTAAAAGTCGTATTGGAGTCCAAAAGAAGTCTAAAAATCGTCTTGAAGTCTAAAATCTTCTATAAATCGTCTCGTAGTCGTTAAAAAAAAAATCAAGAAACGGATAAATATACTCAACCCTCTTTTTATTTTGTCTCATCTAGTTTTTTCAAAAGTCGTATCAAAGTCGTATTGGAGTCTAAAAGAAGTCTAAAAGCCGTCTTGAAGTCTAAAATCTTCTATAAATTGTCTCGTAGTCGTTAAAAAAAATCAAAAAACGAATTAATATACTCAACCCTCTCTTTATTTTGTGTCTCATCTAGTTTTTCCAAAAATCGTATGAAAATCGTATTGGAGTGAAAATTATTTTTCCACCATGCGGTACCTACTATAACCGCGGTATAGGTACATTATAAGGCGATGGTTAGGGATAGGGTACATAGTAGGCTGTATGTTATCGATTTCATCTTAATCAGATCTCAATATCTCAATTACGGTTTAATCCCAGTTCTAGTGCAGGTTGTTTGCCGTTCAGATTTTCAATCCAGTAGAAACCATTGTCTGACATCCCCATCGGGGGCCGTAGCTACTGGCTTAACTTTTCATTCTCTTACAAATTGCGGAGGTTTCTGTTTAACCGGACCTCCTCTCTCTCTCTCTCTCTCTCTCTCTCTCTCTCTTCTCTCTCATCATCTCTCATCGGAGTTTGAAAATCGTATAAAATTGAACCAACTAATATATATATCATACAATCACGAAGGATCGATAAAACAAAAAACAAAAATGTTATAAAACTCGAATAAATATAATAATTACACACCCCCGCAGCTGCGTGTATATATATATGTATTAGTTTTTTTATTAGATATACTGTATAAATATAATTATTATTATTTATCACCATAGCTCTAATCTAATAGATTTATAATGTGGCTCTAACTCAGTTTCAAAGGTTTAATAAAGCGTGGGAGTCTAGAAGCTGGGTGTATAGTAGATTTTGATAATAAAATCCTTTGTCCATTATATTATATAGGTATATTATATACTTATCTCAGCTATAACACCGATACTATCGTATTATCTTATCAATACATAACACCGATATATTATATGCATGCAGTAACGTGTAGTGTAGCGGTTTTATCAATACCGATTTCATCAATTTTCATCAATCCCTGTTTTCAATTTCAAGTCAGATGAATTTGAATTATATATTCTTGGACTAAAAATTGAGTTTCGTTCCGTTTATCAGCTTCCCACGTTCTCTCTTTATTATAGGCATAATAATAAAACAAAATATATATAATGCATTCAATCAGGAATAGAAACTTCCCAATCTTTCCTCTCTGTCTCTCTTTCTTTCTTTCTTTATTTCTGTTATTTTCCCTCTATCCCGTATGATTTCTAATGGCATTAATCAAGTGTGTACATCGGTATATTATATATCACCTTGTTAAACTAATTTTTGAGCATAAGCTCACACACTCAGATGACTTCACCTCGTGTGAAATATAAGGTACCTAAATAAAAACACCATGGATATGGTGTATATACCTACCCTTGCCACTCGAACGAATCGTTCCAGAGAATCTTTTCAAATACGATTCGCATTGTTCGTTATACTGCACCTATACAAGGTTTATGCTCGTATTTTGATTCCGATGCTCTCATACACATATAGGCCATAGGATGTTTCCAAATTTTCGACGCTCGATACGAATAACAGCACATTTCAGATTCCGGATAAAAAAGAGGACACTCAGAAAAAGATCTTGTTGACACAATCAAAATTTGGTTATTATATGGACAATCAAATTTTTTGTTCAGTCAACCAAAAATTTCGTTGGGATAACCAAAATTTTGTTGGGAAAACCAAATTTTGTTGGAACAACCAAAATTTTGGCTGTTCCAACAGAATTTTCGGTTGACTGAACTAAAAATGTGATTGTCCAATATAATAACCCGAATTTTGGTTGTGGCAACAAGACCTTTTTCTGAGTGGACGTTTCAAATTCCGGGTGGAAAAGAGCACATTTCAGATTCCGGGTGGAAAAGAACACGTTTCAGATTCCGAGTGGAAAAGAGCATGTTTCAGATTCCGGATAAAAAAGAGGACATTCAGAAAAGGATCTTGTTGACACAATCAAAATTTGGTCATTATATGGACAATCAAATTTTTTGTTCAGTCAACCAAAAATTTCGTTGGGATAACCAAAATTTTGTTGGGAAAACAAAATTTTGTTGGGACAACCAAAATTTTGGCTGTTCGAACAGAATTTTCGGTTGACTGAACTAAAAATGTGATTGTCCAATATAATAACCCGAATTTTGGTTGTGGCAACAAGACCTTTTTCTGAGTGGACGTTTCAAATTCTGGGTGGAAAAGAGCACATTTCAGATTCCGGGTGGAAAAGAACACGTTTCAGATTCCGAGTGGAAAAGAGCATGTTTCAGATTCCGGATGGAAGAGAACACGTGCAATTTTTCATTCTCAATCTGAAACGTGTTCTCTTCCATCCGGAATCTGAAACATGCTCTTTTTCACTCGGAATCTGAAACGTGCTCTTTTCGGGGCCGGTTCGAAGTTCTGAATTTTCAAAGCTCCGAGCGGCCAGATTTCCGAATTTCAGTGCAACGAACTCACAGGGTTCAGAAAGGGTATTTCACCGAAAGTCTATGTAACCGATTTAAAAAATTCCGAAAGCTAAAGACCCGAAAGGTCAAGACTCCGAAATTTCAATGATCCGAAATGCCAAAAATCCGAAACTTGAACATCAAGCCGTAGCACGTCGTTTAGTCGACACGTTAAGAACACGTTCGATCTTTCGGAATTTTAGACTTTCGGAATTTTGGACTTTCGGAACATCGGACTGACGGAGCCTTGAGCTATTTACATTTCGACCATTCGGAATTTTAATTTTCTGAACTTTAGTCTTTCTGAGAATTCGAAATCGTTTAGAATAAATTGGGAAATTTGACCGTTCGGAGCTTTGGAATTTCGGAATTCTTAACCAGCCCCCTCTTTTCCACCCGGAATCTGAAATGTGCACTTTTCCACCCGGAATTTGAAACGTGCTCTTTTTAATTCTCAATCTGAAACTTGTTCTTTTCTATCCGGAATCTGAAACATGCTCTTTTTCACTCGGAATCTGAAACGTGCTATTTTCCACCCGGAATTTGAAACGTGCTCTTTTTCACCCGGAAATTGAAAAGTGCTGTTATTCGTATCGGTCGTCGATTCATGAAAATAAAAATGAGAAGAAATAGTCAATTTGAAGAAGAAAATGAACAAGAAAAACGGATAAGAAAAAAAACTGCCCGAACGAAATGTGAAGAAACCAAAAAAAAAAAAAAAAAAAAAAAGAAGAAAATTGTCTAATATCTTGCATGCGAATGAGTCTAAAGCGTGGAAGAGAGAGTTGTTATCGCAATTAACTGCACACACACATGTATATGCAACGTTGGAGTTGTATAATCGTCCTGGATATAAGTAAAGGGAATATAATAGCTAGGGGATGAGTTTAGGACGATGATTGAACTTAATAATCGTCAGCTAGTATAATTATACCGGTGATAATTTTCTCCGGCATTATTATATACGACGACGATGATGCACCGCGCAGCCCACATTCTAAGTTATCCCCTCATTATAAATGTGTACGCATTCGTTGAAAATCTTCTCGCTGTATAGGTATGTACTATTCATACGATTCAGAAATTGTATCTTTTTTTGTTTTTTATTCTTTTTTATTCTTTTTTTTTTTTTTTTTTTACCTTCTTAGATGCGAAAGGAATGAAGGTTTTGAAAAAAAAAATCAAAAAAAAAAAAAAAAAAATCATCGTAATATATATGTATGACGAATAATAATATAAGTAAGTATAGTGAAATGGGTGTGATGGGGGAGCTATACGAAGATTGTCGGGATTTACGGTGGTATGGTATATATATATATGAAGTGAGCATATTACTATTGAGAATAAGTACCTGGCTTCGAGATTGCGCGCTTTTGGAATGAGGGATTGTGGGGTAGAATGGGGTAAACGGAAGAGAAGAGAAGAGAAGAGAAGAGAGAAAGGGAGTAGTATAAGGGAGGAAGGGTAGTTCCTGGACGAAAACGGGCCTCGACTTCTAGCCAGCCAGAACTGTAGGTATATAGGTAGATCTACACCTCTACCTCTAGGTATATATATATATATATATATATATATATATACTATACTATACCATATATATACTATACGTGGGGTCTGGTTGATGCTGAGGACTTGAGCGCTACCCCCGCGGTACCCGTACCACCGGAGGGGTGCCACAGGCGACGACGCGGCGCCGAGGAAATGGGGAAATGGGGAGGTGCTGTACAATGGGCACTAATGGATCTCAAGCTGCCGCAAGAGGCGCTGCTTTTAATCTAATTGTCCTTCGTAGCTGCCGCGATCTTAAACAGTGGATGTCAATCGGGTGCTGTTTAGCTTTCTGCGTATAATACCGTTTTTCGAAAAAAAAAAATCCCCCCCCCCCCCCCCCCCCCCCCTCCAATTATATAAATCCCCCCCCTGCCCCGATACCAAAAATAGTTTTATCAAAAGTTGGAAAATTCGAATGCTCTGGGATCAGTGCACTTGCAATTCTTCTTTTTTTTTTGTATTATATTGAGGGATTATAGCCCCCAATTATATAAATCCCCCCCCCCCCCGCCTCCTTTCTACCCCGAAACCAAGAATAGTTTTATCGAAAGTTGGAAAATTCGGATACTCTGGGATGAGCATGCGCTTGCAATTATTATTATTTTTTTTTTTTTTGCATTATATTTCGGGATTGTATATCGAAATTCGTAAAATGATCGGATCAGGGGGATCAACCCTGGTAGTACTATATATTAATTAATCGCGTATACGGATTTGAAATGGGTAGATTTTTTTGATTTTTTTTTTTTTTTTTTTTTTTATATAGTTATTACAGGGAAAGAATTGAGGAGGAACCGCGAATTATGTATATATAATATAAATAGAAAATGGGAATAAACTAGATAATATAAAGAGGTATTATAAGTATGATGATGATGATGATGATTGTGTGTACGAGTTAACGCAGGCACGCAACCCCGTGGGAAACGTCTCGCTGTTTTTATAACGTGAAAAAGTAAAAAAAAATATGATAGAAATATAAAGTAAAGAAATAAATGAAATAAATTCGAAGGTAATATACTAGGTATGATAATTACACACCTTTCGGATTTTAACGTCGTATAGCTGGGTATAGATATATATATACTACCTACTCTATTAATCTCTTCTTGATTTACGATCGTTTGGGGGTAAAAGAAAAAAGGAAAAAAAAGAAAAAAAAAAAATAAGAACGGAATATTATAGTAATTATATCGTCATTTTATATCCAACAAATTATTATTACTCATTGTTTACCATTTAATCCATATACCGCGAAGTTCTCTGTATGCGGAACGCTAGGGGTACCAACCCGAAATTTTTGCTATTTCCATAGGCGTAGGTCATACAGTAAACTGCAGCAGCAGTTTGGTAACTTACTAGATGTTTCTAGTAAAATCACTAGAGATCACTAGAAATCTAGTGATCATTGGTCACTAGCTTTCTGGACTAGAAATCTAGTGACTAGATTTCCAGTGATTTCTAGTGATCTTACTAAAAACATCTAGTAAGTTACCAAACTGCTGCTGCAGTTTACTGTATGACCTACGCCTATGGAAATAGCAAAAATTTCGGGTTGGTACCCCTAGCGTTCCGCATACAGAGAACTTCGCGGTATACTCTATCATATACCATATATATATATATATAAGGGGTATTTATTTATATACCCGTGTATCAAATTATTTTTAAATACTATATATATATATAATATATAGAAAATACGAACAAAATTGAAATTGGAATTGGAATTGGAATTGGAATTGGAATACCTATATTATTATTATATATAATTATAATATGATTCGAGGATTTGGGATATGTTATTAAAATATTAAAATAACTTTATATATCCCTCTATCATTTTATTATTATAATCTATATTCAATGATACATATTTACACAAGCAATACACGATATTAATAATAATAATAATAATAATAATAATAATAATAATAATAATATATTTATTACATAATATACGATATACACATTTCTTTACAAAACTCTCTCTCTCTCTCTCTCTATTTTTTTTTTCTCTCTCTCTCTCTCTCTCTACTCATACATACATACTATATAATAGAGCCACGTGACATTGTAAAATAATTTTTTTTCGGCATAGGCATTGAAAAGTCACTTTTTGACGCCTGTTTTCGATCCACAAAGTGTCACTTTATACGGTTGATTTCAGAACTGCCCTATAAAGTCTTTATACGGCAGTCTGGATGCGCAGTTCAAAGTGCGCATTCCAAAACTGCCGTATAAAAACTTTATACGGCAGTTTCGATGCGCGGTTCGAAGTGCGCGACAGATCGCAACCATAACCTCACTCTCCGTCTAGTGAATCTCAACAGGCGTCAAAGTGACTTTTCATGCCTATTTAGAAAAAAATACAGTACGGGGCGCACCCGTAAACCGTTTTTGACTCGAATAATGATTTCAGAACTCGCTTCCGGCTCGCCTTTAGCTCGTCCTGAAATCATTATTCTCGCCGAAAAACACTTGGTTTACGGGCATGCCACATAATATACTATTAATTCATTTATTAATTTTTTTTTTTTAATTTTTTTTCTTCCAATTTTCAAATTTTTAAATTTTATTTTATCTCTTCGCGTCTTCTTCTATAGTACATATATATTCTTATCCCTATCACTTCGATATTCAAACTTATATCTATTATAGTATATAATTTTTTTCGTATCGAATCGCGATTATCGGCGTACTATATAATATATAATTATATAGAGATAAAGTTTTTTAAACTTTTTATTATCACTCGTATTATACCCTATAATTATTTTTGTTTATTTTTATTTTTGTTTTTATTTTTATTTTTTTACTTTTTTCTTGTTGTTGTTTTGTTATTTCCATCACTTCAATCATCATAATATACAGCTGGTGTATATATATAATATTTAAGTATACATATTTACAAATCGCTGATTATCAGCATTTATTTATTATCTCATTGAATTATTTATTTTTTTATTGTTTTAATATATTTTAATCTTAATCTTCCTTCCTTCCTTTTTTTTTTTTTACCGATAACTTTAGTCAAACCAAAGCTTCTTATTCATCATTCGTTTTAAATATATTATATTATATTATATATATAATTATATTAAATTTAGAGATTAATTATCCGTTTTGCGAATCGACTCTTGAGCTTTGACTCTCAATATTTCAGCGCTCTGTCTCCTTACCTCGTCGTCGGACGAGGCAGAATCGTCATCCCTGCAGTCATTTTTCGCGCTTAAATTTTGCGGCAAATTTTGTACCCCTAAATTTAATGGCTGTAGGTGAAGTTGGGCGGCGTTCAAACTGTTCTGCAATGTGTGGGCCGTACTTAACTGGGAATTAATCGTTGGATGATTCATTGAACCCATAGAACCACCGCCTAACTGAAGTCCGGCGCCTGCAAGCGACGCCAAATTAGGTGGCAAAGGCAAACCTATGTACTGTGACAGGATAGCGTGCAACGGCGGTAATTTTGGGGCACCTCCTGCCCAAGGTGGTGGAAATACTGGCGGTATAAACCACGGGAATCCACCCGATGACGGGGAACCGGAATCACCACCAGGAATACCTGCTGCTGCTGTTTGGAGGAGATGAGCGTGGAGGGAGAGCTCGTTCACACCTGGAGGAATATAACAATTCAATTATCGTTTTCACATCGTTTTTACATTTTTATTTCAGACCTAAATCAATCCCGAAGACTCGTAAGTCGCCCGAAACACGCCCTGAGACTCCTAGTAAACTCAGAAAAAGGTCTTTTTGACACAATCAAAATTTCGGTTATTATATGCACAATCACATTTTTTTTTTTTTTGTTCAGTCAACCAAAAATTTTGTTGGAATAGCCAAAATTTTAGTTATCCCAACAAAATTTTGGTTATCCGAACGAAATTTTTGCTTGACTGAACAAAAAATTTGATTGACTGAACAAAACATGTGACTGTGCATAAATAATTACCAAATTTTGGTTGTTCCGTTTTCGGTGCACCGTTCAGCCCAATGTTTTTAGAACAGTACAAACTGGGTGGGGTACCGCCTTAAGTATTCTCATACGACTAGTTCTAGACTACTTTTACGGTAGGGGGCAGGTGGGTAACCACGTCCTGCGGTCACCTCAAATTTTGGACACATGTGCACAAATAAATTTTAAAAATAAAACGTGAAAATTAGGGCACCGATCTTGATCACATTTTCGAATTTTAATTTTTAAAATTTATTTCTGCGTATGTGTCCAAAATTTGAGATGACCCGCCTTTTCCCTAAACTTTGGTCACTGTATAAAAATTCGAAATAAAATCGTGCGTATCGTTGCGTATGTTAAATCGTAATATAAACGTGACTTTTCTGTGTAAAAAAAAAAAAAAAAAAAATTGTATAGTATGTGAGATAATTTATTTATGGTACCTGCAGCAGGCATGCACCCCATGTTTTCTTTCTTTTTTTTTTTTCGTACTTTTTTTGTATAATACCCCAAGCCACGAACATATCTATCTATATACATACAGAATATAAAGGCACAAGTCCCTGCAGCTGGTATAGTAATCGAACCTCGATCTAAATAGCCCATTATCGATCAACTAAATGTACCTTTTACGTTTTCTACATGCTAGTCTAATTACAAAGCGATCACGTATCTGTGTACGCAGACGAGCAGTTATCGCTAACTCACAACGTACAGATCTCCTAATGAATACTCGCGTTAAATTTCATTCCATATTTTGTCGAATATAATTATAAACTTACACCCATATAAATCTATATGGGAATGAATTTACTTTACCTGTTTATGATTTTTTTGTTCTACACCTTTTTCCTCCCTTTTTTTTTTTTTTTTTGTATTCGGGGTAATGAAAGAGAATCAAAATCGTGCGATATTTCCGATTGTGAATAATTTGTGTAGGTATACACGAATGGGAGACAATAATATAATCGTCGAACAGTCGCGTCTATAGTATAAATAAAAGTAGTAGCTATATATTATCTACGATAAATCAGATTTCATGCCAAGATCGTAACTCTCTGATAATGAAATTAACCATAATTGTCTCAGATTCTAATCTACCCTATAGGGTATATATGTATTCGAATGTCCCGCTCGATTATTTTCTATACCTACACACACGCTCTTCGCTCTTCGCACTATCTACCGCATATCGTGCAGCAAACTGACGGTGAAACTACGTTGCATTAATGATCAGCTATACACACACACACGATATATTTTCATATATAAAAGTCTGCGGGGGTTTTATCATAAATTGCAAATTATTCATCGATTTTTTTCACCCCCCAGCGATTTTTGTTCATTTATTTATTTATTTTATTTATTTATTTATTTATTTATTTATGAAACTTACCACCTTGGTCGACGTGCATAAAACTAGTGTCTCGTCCCATAGCTTTTTCCCTTTTTCGCCACTTGGCTCGACGATTTTGAAACCAGACCTAAAAACGAAGAGAAAAAAAAATTATATATTTTTCCTTTTTTTTTTTTTTATTCTGACATTTTTTGATAGTACACACACGCGTGTGTATGCATATACGTATAGATGGGGGAGAAATTTTCGGGTGAGAACCTCTGCTCGTTCGTATATCTGAGCAGCCAACAAAAGCCGAGGCTCTCCAGGCTGATTAAGCTAATTGTTAACAATTATCGTGATTTCACGAGGAACGTACAGGAGCAACCGGGGCCCCTCCCCCCCCTGCATCCCCAGCCTTCATCCCCCCGGACTAAAATCACCCACACACACCCTCGTAGAGTGGATATATACCATAACCGTCGAGTACCAACCGCCGGTCCCCATATTCGATTTACTGCTTGTTCTATTCTATAGACAGCTAACCCCCGCGCAGTTCCGAAACAAGAAGAAAAGAATCGAAAACCCATCTACCTACCCGCCCATTAAATTATACAGAGTGATTCAGTCTGAGCGTTGAATATTTTTGGGATAAGATTCCTCGTAGAATTACGAACATTTATTTCCTTTAGCAAATATTCGTGGGACCAACGGTTTCCGAGATATACTTAAATATCGCGGGACTTATAGATTGTGCGCAGACACCGCCGCGCATTAGTCTGAGTTGCGCAGTAAACCGTATGAACGACTTGACACGCTCCGCGATTGGTGAACCAAAATCTTACGTAGCTCGGAAACTGGGGGTCCCACAAATTTTTGGTAAAGGAAATTTAGTCTCAGAATCAGGCGCGGAATCATATCCCCGAAACCTGAATCACTCTGTAGATATATATATGCAGTCAATTACGTACAGAATATGGGGTACATGGGTTATACTTTTCACCGACTTATTAGACACGCTAAATTAATCCCGATTATACAGTTACTAGGTACAGGGTGGATCGGGGAAGCTGCTCGGATTCGAATTAGCTAAAATATCCGTCTTATTATGCTATACCGAGAGCAGTATAACTTTCCGACAAATTTATATATAGTACGTTTATACATATATTCGTGCACGTATCAATGTGTGAGTGTGTGTGTGTGTGTGTTCTCTAATTACTCGTTCTAACTACCCTCTAATTCTTTAATTGTCTCGTCTCGTGGCGTAGGCATGAGGTATATAATATAATACCCTATACATGTACTATATGTAACTATATATATATATTATATGGTACATATGTACGTATAGAGCTATACGGTAGATTAAAACGTTACGAAATTTCCGCAGCTGGTTCTTATACTGCACCCATATATATCCAGCTCTAGCTGTTTCTCGCGTTGTGTACGAATAACGTGAAACCGACCCTTATACAACCAAAGTTTAAATTCCGTTAACTCAAGTCGCACATACATATACTATATACCACCGCGACGCGTCGCGACGTCTCAAGATCGTACGCTAATTGCTGTAAGGTGTAGGTTGTGCTGCTGAAGATGGATTTCGACAAAAATTACATTCTCGATCATTTCGAAATCAAATTTTGACCACGTCCTGCTCCATGGGAGTGTCGAAATTTGAATATGACGATCAAGGAACACCCTGACACATGCATACATACATACCGTGACATTCCCTGGATGCAGAACGCCAGAGATACCAACCCAAAACTCGTTGACAGCAGTAAAATCACTAAAAATCTACAGTCAGAAAAAGGTCTTGTTGACACAACCAAAATTTAGTTATTATATGCACAATCACATTTTTTGGTTCAGTCAATCAAATTTTTTGTTCAGTCAACCAAAAATTTCGTTCCGATGGGCCGAATTTTGTTGGAACAACCAAAATTTTGGCTATTCCAACAAAATTTTTGGTTGACTGAACAAAAAATGTGATTGTGCATATAATAACCCAAATTTTGGTTGTTAACTAGAGACTGGTGCTAACGAGTCTTGAGTTGATATCCCTGCTCTCTAAATTCGAATCAGTGGAAAGTCACTGATGGCAGTGATAAGTATACCAAAATCACTGACAATCAGTAACATTTTCACTGATTGTCAGTAATTTTGGTATACTTATAACTGCCATCAGTGACTTTCCACTGACTCGAATTTAGAGATTGAGGTTCCACATCCATAGAATCTCACGGTATATGAACAAAATTTAAACCTTGATAACAATTAGTCTCATATAACCCGACTTACATATATATATATACAGATGTAAAAATTTATAGCGTAGCGTCGCGACGGTGTGTAGGGTTGACGGTTGGGTCCGCGGCGTGCTGACGGATCATTTAGCGGTTTTGTCGAGCGACAACCAATTGCCGGCATTGTCGCTTCGCTGTACCACAATGGGCCAATCGGAATCCCTTTCTCTCTCTTTCTATTTTACCCCTCTTTCCCTATTCTATATCCTATCCATCCATCTATCCCATGTATACGTGGGGGTAGAGTGCGGGGTAGCTAGTTAGGCTAATCGACGTGGGTGACCAAATTGCATTGCTAGCCGAAGAAGAGAAAAAAAAGGACTGGGGGATGGGAGGGAAGGAGCCAAAATTTGGAAAAATTTGGAAAAATTTTGAAAAAAAGAAGAGAGACACAAAAAAATGGCTAATCATTTGGTACAGTATGATGTTACACGTGTGTTGGGGGTACGCAGGCTTTTTAACGGAGTGGCTAGCTACGCTGGTTCGTTGGAAGCAGGATCAAGTACACTGCACTGCCATGCTTGCAGGTCTAAGCGTCGCGTCGCGACGCCCGCGCCGCGTGCAGCCCGGCTCACTTTAAACCCAACAATGCTTGTAATTATGGGAGTACCACTCAAGAACGATTTTACGAGGGAGCGAAGAGCGAAGGGGTGAACCCCAGCACTACTTCCACCCCCTGAATGCACGTATGATCCACGTGTATAGATGTGTGTATAATGCACCAGCATTAGCTTACGGCACATGTTTGACTCTGATTTAAGGGGACCAGTACAGCGACTTTTCGTGAAATTATCATAGTCCGAAAACAATTTATTTCACAACCAAAGGTATCATTTCACATCAAAATATTTTTCTTTTTCAAAATCATGTGTCGTAAGGATTTCAGAGCACCGTTGAACCGATTCAGGTCATCTTGGATTCATTTTCTTCAGAAAACAAATCCTCATCATGTGAATGTAGGAATTTTGAAAAAAATTTCGTTTTGACCAAGTTATTTAAGAAATGAGTGATAATAATTTTTGCAAATTTGGTAAATTGATCATAACTTATGACATAATTCTTTATTTTAAAATTCCTGCAGTCACATGATGAGGATTTGTTTTCTGAAGAAAATGAATCCAAGATTACCTGAATCGGACCAACGGTGCTCTAAAATCCTTACGACACATGATTTTGAAAAAATTTTGGTCCCCTTAAATGGGGTGTAATGATTTTTTGTTTTTGCACGAAAAAATGATTCTTTTTGTGGTTTTTCTCTCGAAAATCAACGCCAATTAATATTCTCTTGTATAATTACCTGTACCCTAGCCTCGGAGAGATCTAATCTCATTGCGAGTTCCTCTCTGGTAAAAACGTCCGGGTATTGAGTCTTTTCGAATGCTCTTTCGAGCTGGTGAAGTTGATAAGTAGTAAATGTCGTCCTGGACCGGCGGACCTTTCTGGGTCTGTCCGACTCCCCCAAATCCAAGGGGTCGTTGATATTGTCATTCATCTGGTGATCGCTTAGATGCCCAAGTTCCGTCTCGCCATTATCACCGTCGACGTCCGATGGCGTCGCGTGATCGACTGGAAAAATTTTATCAAAAAAAAAAATTTAGTTTTGCTATTTTTTTTTTTAATTTCTTTTTTTTCGTGACTAAAAAATCTATCGCCATCCCCTTTTGTTTCCCGATTCCCTGTTCTCCGAGGTTTCCATCGACATATATGACTGTAATCCCTATCGGGGTACGCAGGTATCGAGTCCGTAGCGAATTCGAACGTCGATACGCTCGTTAATACTTGGCATATCCTATACACCTATACGATCGTTGTTCGTAGATAGCGATTAGCGATTAACTGCGGATAGGCGAAAAAACTCGATCGGTATAAACCGAGGCTAATAATAAATATAAATAAAAAAGATAAAAAAAAAAATAAAAAAAAAAAATGGATTAAAACGGGGGCTGCGCGGATGGGTGAAAAATCCAACGACCCCCACTCCGTCGATCTTCTACGAGAGTAGATTACTATTAAATTTAAGTCGGCATAAGGTACTCGAACACGACGAGAGAGACGGATAGAGATGAGAGATTCTGTTTGCACGTAGAATAGAGAGAGGCGAAAACCGAGACGAGATGAGAGACGGAGGCTAGGCGGGGGGTCCAGACCTCAATACTCATATTCTAAGTGAGCCAGTTTTTATTGGTACTCAAAGCCGAGAGCGGACTCCTCAAACTCGTCTCACGCGCAGAATCAGATATTAATATTATATACCTGGGTAACTCTGCAAGGGATTAACTCCTTTACCTTTCCCTTTTTTTTTTTTTTTTTTCATCTTTTTCTTTTTTTCTTTTATTTTTTTCTTCTCAGACCATTATTACATTACATATCCCATACTGTATTCATTAGGGTGGTTCTTAATTCGATCATTTCCAATTTTTAAAAGAAATTTCAAAAAAAATTCTAATGACCCACACAGCACCTAATATTGTAGCAACATTTCAGCAATATGAGAAATTTTGCTACAATATTGGGTGCTGTGTGCACTTAATATTGTAGCAACATTGCAGCAATATTGCAATATTGCAGCAATATTGCGGCAATATGATCAGCAACATTGCAGCAACATTGCAACATTGTAGCAACACTGTAGCAATATTGCAACATTGTAGCAACACTGTAGCAATATTGCAACATTGTAGCAATATTGCATCATTGTAGCAATATTGCAACATTGCAGCAATATTGCTTGCTGTGTGGGGGATCAAAAATTTTGTTGTGCCACAAAAATTGGGTAGTGAAAAAAAAAAAAAAAAAAAAAAAAACACTCCGAAAGTTCGTAGGTACTACTGTGAGGCAGTAGTTGGAATCGAGATAGAATGTGCCTGGGATTTTGATCGAATTAAGGAGCGCCCTAATATACCCCCGTTTTTTTCTTCTCTCTCTCTCTCTCTCTCTCTCTTATTGATCTAAAAAAAATTACAAATCGTTATTAAATTTGTTCTAAAAAGAAGAAAGACGATTAGTGAACAAAAAAAAAAAAAAAAAAAATCAAAACGTAGATCAGGGGATGTTTTTTTGCATCGCCGTAAGCCAGTGGCAACGTGTTAGTCTATATGTCGCATTCATCATCGCCATTTACCAATACAAGCACACATAGGGTACATGTGTGCAGATCAGAGAGAGAGAGAGAGAGAGAGAGAGAGATTGAGAGAGAGAGAGATAGCAGGAGCTAATCCAGGGTGAATAGAGAGATTTTAATGTTTTTATGTCGGCGTACAATGGCGAGTCCACTTGATGCCAACCCTCTCCTCTTCTCTCCTCTCCTATACCTCTTCTCTTCTCTTCTCTTCTCTTCTTTCCTCACCCCCTCGATTACCTTTTATTAAATTTACGAGCACTTCGCTCAGCCGTAACGAAAGACACGCGAGAATATAAGGGGGCGAGAGCAAATTAAAAATTTTCATTCTCTTACGGTTGTTATTTTTTTTTTTTTCCCACTCTTTTTCAACCCTTTTTTTTTTTTGCAAAATTTATAATCATTTAAACACTACGAAATTCCATGCTAATTATACGCTAATTTAACTCTTGTCCTATTTTTTTTTTTTTTTCTTTACCCCTAAATACCATAATTTACAAAATTTATGAACACAATATGAAAGTCTAATGAGTGTGTCGCAGGTATTTCCCAAAAACCCCCAGGTATAAAAATAAAATCATTACCATACCTTGTGCTAAGACTAATCACTAGTTTTTCTATTTTCTATTTTCGGCAAAAAAAAAAAAGCTACTAGATACTATAGGTGAAAATTAATTGCAAAAATTTTTGACACACATTTTCCGACAATTTCTTCAAGCCCCATATATGTATCATAGGTATATAATTCAAATTCACTAATTATTCGATTAATTAATTATCGCATTAATATAGTACCCTTAAATTAATATACCCTTAGGGAATAATAACAAGTGGGTCACGAAATAAGAACCCCCTAATAGTCACTCGTCGGTTAATTATATTCAAAAATAAAAATTGATATAAATCTAAAATCTAAAATTATTAAAAACGATTTCGGAACAGTTCCGAAAACTCACCCTCTTCTTTAGCGTGGCCCAAAATCTGATCGATGCTGTACACATTTCGTTTTTGATTATACGTCTGCGCCATTATTAATTATAGATATATATATATATATTTTTTTTTTTTTTTTAATTTGTTTAATTTATTTTTGAGTTTTTAAATTAATTTTTTTTTTTTTTTTTATCGTTTTTAATTCCAACACTGTGTAAAATAAAATCGTAATTTTATTCGATTATCCCTTGATACAAAAATCGTTTCTAGTTTAAATTTCATAACGATTTATCCATTCCATATAGTTATAGTGTTAACAACTCGAGGATCATCGCATCAGGATCAGGATCAACATAACAAACCAATAATGTGATGATTATGAATAAATTTTTTTTACTAAAAACTTTCGATATTTTAGATTCGCGAACTTTTTTTTTTTTTTTTTAGTTTTCTAATTTATTTTTGATTTTTTGTTCTTCTTCTTCTTCTTCTTATTATTATTATTATTTTTTTTTTTTTCTCCCTTAAACAGGGGTGGAAATAAAACTGGAAACGCGCGTGGTATAGAAATCAGTTTAAAACTAGCTCTGATCTTTACCGGTCGACGTCGCAACGTGAACTAGACGTGAGGCGTTAAATCGCAGCCCCTAATATCGCGGGGTTTGCCCCACCTCGCAGCCCCTAACGCCGCCATATTACCACCGTAACCAATCCGAGGGTGAAGTTTTCACGCAGGTCTACCGTTACCAACTTGGGGTTGAATAGACGCTCGGTTAAATATGGGCGGAGTATATAATATTCACTGGTGTCTATAATCAACCCCTCTAATTTTTATTCTTTTACTTCTTTGTAGACAAAAAAAAAAAAAAATAAATAATTATTCAATTTTTTTTTTCTCTATTCATTTATTTCGAGTATTATTAATAAAACAAGGGTGGTGTCTTGCGGTTCAGTCACATTCAAAAATCGATGTTTTCCGCATCGTCCAGAACGTCTCCAGGAAATTAAAAAAAATTATATAAAATAATTCAAAGTGATTAAAATAGAAATCTGCGGTAACATTGAAATTCAAAAATGATCAAATCAAAGGACGCACCCTAGTAGACTGCACACACTCTCTCTCTCTCTCATACCTAGCGTCCAGAAAATTAAAAAAAATAATTCAACAAAATAATTCAAAGTGATTAAAATAGAAATCTGCGGTAACATTGAAATTCAAAAATGATCAAATCAAAGTACGCACCCTAGTAGATTGCACACATTCTCTCTCTCTCTCATACCTAGCGTCCAGAAAATTAAAAAAAATAATTCAACAAAATAATTCAAAGTGATTAAAATAGAAATCTGCGGTAACATTGAAATTCAAAAATGATCAAATCAAAGGACGTACCCTAGTAGACTGCACACGCTCTCTCTCTCTCATACCTATCGTCCAGAAAGTCTCCAGAAAATTAAAAAAAATAATTCAACAAAATAATTCAAAGTGATTAAAATAGAAATCTGCGGTAACATTGAAATTCAAAAATGATCAAATCAAAGGACGCACCCTAGTAGACTGCACACACTCTCTATCTCTCATACCTAGCGTCCAGAACGTCTCCAGAAAATTAAAAAAAATAATTCAAAGTGATTAAAATAGAAATCTGCGGTAACATTGAAATTCAAAAATGATCAAATCAAAGGACGCACCCTAGTAGACTGCACACACTCTCTATCTCTCATACCTATCGTCTAGAACGTCTCCAGAAAATTAAAAAAAATAAAATAACAAAATAATTCAAAGTGATTAAAATAGAAATCTGCGGTAACATTGAAATTCAAAAATGATCAAATCAAAGGACGCACCCTAGTAGATTGCACACACACTCTCTCTCTCTCTCATACCTAGGTACTTATACGATTTCGTTTAGCACGGATGAGATTAACCGCACGTTAAAACGCTCGAGTAATGAGCGAAAAATTTTCGAAAATCCTTATGCGGCCAAATACAGCCGATAAATATCTCTTTGCACGTTTACTTCAGACTTACTTACTTACTTACTTAAAACTTAGGTGGGGAAAATCCGTGTCCAAGTGCAGGTGGTACAACGTGTTATATACCCTAGTCCTCTAATAGCATAGTAATACCTATATATCTCCAATAGAGCAGCAAGAGCAGCAGCAGCAGTAGCAAGCAGAGGGATAATTGCGAAAAATTAGAGCGTATTACGATCAGCTTTGTGCTACGTGGGGGTAAAGGAGATAGTAGAAATTCCCTCAGGGCTTGGGTATAGGCATTATCCTCTAATAGCTGCTTATTCTAAGACAACGCCTTGGTCGACTAGATCCCTAATTATATTTCTCATTTATGTATTTAGTTTCGTGAATCGAGAAAATAAAAGCACAAAGTGCTTTTTTTTTTTTTTTTTTTTTTTTTTTTTTTTTATCCAACACGTTGCAGTGCGTAAAGTTCGATTTTGCAATAAAGATTGTTTTAACTTCACTTTCGCTGCACTAGTGTAGAAAAGCGCTATTTTTCCCACCCTTATAGTTATTACGAGTTGGTGAATGTAAAAATCCAAAAATTTTTTTTTTTTTTTTTTTTTAGGTAAAAGATATGAGAGATTATAATACGATGTAGAATAGAAAGAGAGAGAGAGAGAGAGAGAGAGAAGGGGGGGGATGGTGGGTATAAGGGATGTTCGAAAGAGCGAGGTTTGAGGGGAATTTCTAACGGGACAAAGTAAGGTGGGTAGATACAGTTCACAATAGATTCAGCGAACCAAATCAAAGATCAAACGCCCCGAAGTGCGCATTCAACGCCCATAATTGACTGCCATGTTGGAATGCCACTTCGGAACTTTGGAAATATTTCAAAAGCCCGCGCGTATACGTTTATGGATATGTAGAGTACCTAATACACCAATATCTTTCACAATACCAAGAAACACAGCAAGAAGTTATACTATATGGGTATAACGATATTGTTAGATGAATGCGGGAATTCACGTAGATAGGATACACGTCGTCGCAGGACGTTTGTCATTTCATACACAGTATGTAACTATGACAATATCAATGCGATAATCCCCCGAAATTTTCTTCCATCATCATCATATATTATAAAGAGAATATACGAACTAAGCTGGTACTCCGTGTATAGAAATCATCGCTTTGAACACACCGTGCGTAAAGTTCGATTTTCCGCACGTGTGAAATATAATTATTGTACGAGTGTGATTGTCACCCTATATTGCTTCGCTCGGGCAAGAAAACTTCAGAATCGTCCGAGAATCGACACTTTTTTTCCACACTAGTATCGTAAAGTACGATTTTCCGCACGTGCGAAATATGATTATTCGACGAGTGTGATTGTCACCCTATATTGCTTCGCTCGGGCAAGAAAATTTCAAACTAGTACGAGAATAAACACTTTTTTTTCCACACTAGTATCGTAAAGTTCGATTTTCCGCACGTGTGAAATATGATTATTGGACAATTGTGATTACCACCCTATATTTCTTCGCTCGGACAAGAAAATTTCAAACTAGTACGAGAATAAACACTTTTTTTTCCACACTAGTATCGTAAAGTACGATTTTCCGCACGTGTGAAATATAATTATTGTACGAGTGTGATTGTCACCCCCATTGCTTCGTTCGGGCAAGAAAATTTCAGAATCGTCCGAGAATCAACACTTTTTTTTTCCACACTAGTATCGTAAAGTACGATTTTCCGCACTTGTGAAATATGATTATTGTACGAGTGTGATTGTCACCCTATATTGCTTCGTTCGGGCAAGAAAATTTCAGAATCGTCCGAGAATCAACACTTTTTTTTTCCACACTAGTATCGTAAAGTACGATTTTCCGCACTTGTGAAATATGATTATTGTACGAGTGTGATTGTCACCCTATATTGCTTCGCTCGGGCAAGAAAACTTCAGAATCGTCCGAGAATCGACACTTTTTTTCCACACTAGTATCGTAAAGTACGATTTTCCGCACGTGTGAAATAAGATTATTGTACGAGTGTGATTGTAACCCTATATTGCTTTGCTGGGGCAAGAAAATTTCAAACTAGTACGAGAATCGACACTTTTTTTCCCCACTAGTATCGTAAAGTATGATTATTTCTCTGTCCCATCAATTATTACAGAAATGATGAACGCGCAAATAAATGAATAAAAAACGAATTTATATTAAAGGGTAGAAATTATACCCTTGATTATTATTATTATTATTATTATCATCATATCGAAATAATAATCCATTATCAAAAATTATTTCGTAAATTTCTAACCGGTAGGGATGGGGGATGGGGGATGATGAGAAGTCGGGCTACTCGGCTTAATATCTCGTTTATAATTGTTCGCGATGAAATATTAAGCGATCAAGTTTAATTCTGGGCTCTGTGTAAGTTGAAACGATCAATATACAAGATATATATGGGCCATTCCGTTTCACCTCATCTGGTTAAAAAAAAAAAAAAAATGAACAAAAATTACAACAAAAATTCACTAGATTTGGAATTTTTCTAATTTTTTTCTTATTTTATTTTCTATAATCAAACAGTGATATTTCGGAAACGTTTCAGAGATCTACCTACGATTTTTCATGACCTAAAATTAGGACAAAATTTATTTAGGAACAAACCGAATAATGCTTTACCACATTTTGGAGCACTATCATCAATTTTTTTTCTTTTTTTTTTCTTATCCAGTGATTAAAGTGACGCGGAATGCCCTGTATATATACAATCTTTTGTCTTCTAAACTTCTTTACTCAAATACAAATGTATATAATATAAATACATAGCTCTGTAATATATATAATACGTTTTATAGAAACGTTAATTAATTTAAATTATATATATATATATATATATATTATATTTATATAAAATTGTTATTTATTTATAATACCTATGTATTTAATGTTATATATACATAGAAATGGACGTATAATATAAAGACAGAGGGACTATTCTCTGTACAGAATTCTCGAGGAACAACCGGGTATTAGAATCGCTGTTATTGAGCCTTCGGGCGTCGAGGCTAGCTGTAGGTACACACCATCTACTACGGTTCTCTCGTGTCCCTCTGATCAGTGCTTTACGTCTAAAACAGCTGCGCCATAGATCGCGATGATTACCTTATAAATAAATAAATTTAAAAAAAATTAAAAAACAGAAACAAAAACAAAAAAATAATAATAATAAGGGAAGAAATGACGTACAAGGGTTATTTTTTTGCTTCCTTTTCTAATTATATTTTCTGTACAATATTTAAGCAACTATATACCGTGAGAATCGGGTGAAACAGATATCAGCCGAAGTGCGCAGGCGCCGAATGAATTCGTATTTTTATAGGAATAGAGCCACTCGTTGCGCTGGAAAATCGCATACCGATTCTGGGGATATTTTCGTATGTTGGCTCGCCGCTGTGTAAAAAAAATTTAAGTGATTCGTCGTTGGCGTGAGTTTCATCTGATTCTCACGGTATATAGTAAAAACAAAAATAAATGAGAGAGAGAAAAAAGAAACCCTATATATCTATAATACAAATAAACGATTTATTAAAACCGAATGAGTAGTTTGATAGTAGCACCGTTTCGGATCGTGAGTGGTTTGCGGACGTAACGGTTGTGAAGAGCGCCCCATGTGGCGAAACGAAACGTTGAGCTGGTAGCCCCAGCCAGTGGTATAGGTAGCCGAGGGACAGACAAACGGCCCGGGGCTAAGCGACGACGCGGTACCAGTAGCAGATGAGATTTTATTAACTTCTGTAGGTCGCGTAGTATACGGAACGGGGAAAAACTGGAATGGGTATGACGAGGAAAAGAGAGAGAGAAAGAGAGAGAAAGAAAGAGAGAAGGCGAACAAACGGCCAAATAAAGAGCCGGCAATTATTGTGTTTGCACAAGGTTTATTTCTACGGGATTCTTCCCCAGTTTCATCCCACTTTATTTATATTATATACAATATTGGGGGGGTCATCGCTTGATTTGATTATTTTCAAATTTCAATGACCCCCAGCTGCACATATCCATGCGCTGATGATAACGATTTTTTCGGAACAGAATCTCACGGTATACACTCAGAAAAATAACAACCAAAATTTGCTTATTATATGCACAATCACATTTTTTTTGTTCAGTCAATCAAATTTTTTGTTCAGTCAACCAAAAATTCTTCCCCAGTTTCATCCCACTTTATTTATACTAAATATATAATATTGGGGGGGTCATCGCTTGATTTGATCATTTTCAAATTTCAATGACCCCCAGCTGCACATATCCATGCGCTGATGATAACGATTTTTTCGGAACAGAATCTCACGGTATACACTCAGAAAAATAACAACCAAAATTTGCTTATTATATGCACAATCACATTTTTTTTTTGTTCAGTCAATCAAATTTTTTGTTCAGTCAACCAAAAATTTCGTTGGGATAACCAAAATTTTGTTGGAACAACCAAATTTGTTGGCTGTTCCAACAAAATTTTTGGTTGACTGAACAAAAAAATGTGATTGTGCATATAATGAGCCAAATTTTGGTTGTGTCAACAAGACTTTTTTCTGAGTGTACGCATCGATCTTGGAATACGACGCAGAATTAAGAAAGAATAATATTTCGTCATTTATTAGCGAATCCACGTATGAGGATGGTACTAATTGTATATATATATGTACTGTATGGTGTTCCTCGTGCACACGGGGTGCAATGAAATACATAAAAGCATTTCGAAGTCAATTAGACCCGTTGGCTTTGATCCGTAACATCGGGGGTACACGCACGTGCCCTCCTACCCTGACGTTTCGCTTCCTCTCTGCGCAGCGCCGTTTCTATCCATCCCCTACCTCTGGAGCAGCAGCACCAGCAGCAGCAGCCACCTACCACCTACGTCCCCGACCCTCGAACGACGAGACCCATTCAATAGGCGCTCCAAATGACGCCGAGATAACCGCTCACTTATATCAATTCAACGGCGTTCTCCTCACCCCCAACCCCCCCAGCCCCCCTATTCCTCTTCAAGGATCCCCTCTTTATTTCTCTCTCTCACTCTCTGTAGACGGGCATCCACGCGTAATAGATAGACGGATCGTCGATTGATACATACAAACGAAATTCGTACCCCTAAAGTATATACACACTAGCTTATGATTAACTGTTCAAATCCGTATACATGCATGTGAACCGTATGAACGTCAAATTTTCGGCTACCTATTACATATATACATTCGTTTTCTGTATTCTCTTTACACATACCTACTTCGTTCTATCGCGATTATTATAACATTCGCAAGTTAAATATATCACGTATATATATAGTATACATATATGTACATATGTATATGTACGTAATAATCGAGAGAGAATATACTATATAAGGGGTTGGGGGGAGGGGGTAAAGATAAAAGAAGCCAAGCTCGTTGAAAGCGCACTAGGTATAGGTATATATATATATATATATATGGGGTGGACTGGGGGGGGGGGCGATATATATATAATTGACCGATTTCAGACAGTAGAGGAGAGCTTTTGTCACAAAATATAATTATTTTCCGATAGAATGGAAATTACCTCTACCTTCCTGCCATACCACCCCTACATCCCTTTCTCCCTCCCACCCTCCCGCCGTATACTACCCCGGGCTACAGTCTGAAATTGGTACCCCTATACATATATACTATATAATATAGTACCACGATTTATCGACGATATTATTAATACTATTTTATCAAACGCGATGCAAGAAAAAATGCCTCAGTGAATTTGAAATTTCGAAATTTTGCCATTTTTGGCAATTTCAAAGTTCTCAGATCAAAGTCCTCATCTGGCTACCTCTAGATTCTCATTCAATGAGGATGTTGGTTCAAGATGAGACTCGTACGATAATATTAAGTACTGCTTCAGAGACATTGAAGTTTTTTCACCATTTAGGGGTTTTCTTAGAGATTGGATCGCCAGGTGTTGCTCATGAGACAATCTTTTCTTAACATTTTAACGAAGAAGTACACGAAGTTTGCAGTCTGTGGTACCATTTTTACTACTGCCTCATGTTGCTAATTTTACTTTAAGGAAAGTCAGACCCAATGAGGCAGTAGTAAAAATGGTCCCGCAGACTGCAAACTGTTTTGATTTCTTCCTTATATTGGTAAGATGAAACTGTCTCATGAGCAGCACTTGGCGATCGAATCTCCGAAAAAAGGCAAAATATTGAAAAAAAAAACTCCAATGTCTGCGAGGCAGTACTAAATATTATCGTACGAGTCTCATCTTGAACCGCAACATGCTCATTGAATGAGAATCTCGAGGTAGCCAGATGAGCGCTTTGATCTGAGAACTTTGAAATTGCCAAAAATGGCAAAATTTCGAAATTTAAACTTCACTGAGGCAGTAATAAATATTGTCCAATAGAGCTGAAAAAAAAAAAAAAAATGGAATAATTTTTCAAAATCACAAACAACATATTCACGGATGAGCAGCAACATCTGAGAAATTAGGTCTTTTTTTTAACCACCCTAATGGTATAACTATTATTATATATAGAATTCTTTTGGTACAAAGGTTCGAGGAATAGCATCAGCGGGTTAGTAACTACTTCTTCGCGCGCGAGTAAAGGTACGAAGAAGAGATGAGAGGATGAGGAATAGGAGAAAGAGGAGGAAGAGGAGGAGGAGGTAAGGTCTTGAAAGTTTTTAAGTTGAGTGTAATGGAGCCTATATACTCCCTCGATCGGGGGTTTGGTTCGCGCTATACGAGTGTTACTTAGCAACAAAAGGCGCACTCGAATATATACACGGTATAAGAATGAACTTACACTATACGTTATACCTATTACTCTCGCGGTTGTGTTTTAAATCCTTATAAGCGAGCGGAATCGAAATGGGAATATAAAATAAAAAAAAAAAAAGAAAAGAAATTCGAATACCACATACTAAAATAATATAATAAAAGATGTGAATTTATGGAAAATTTTCTGAAAAACCAAAAAAAAAAAAAAAAAAAAAAAACAAAACCGTTGAGTCAGGAACAGGAACGCAGTATAAGCATCAGGGTTTCTTCTTATCCAAGCAGCGAAGTAGCGTTTTCCTGCTGATGACACATTGGTAATGATATATATCCCCGCAGCTATTCATCGGCGAGTAACATTGTTAACGCGCTAATAAAGGTAGAGAGAGAAGAGACGACGAACCTCTCTCTCTCTCTCTCTCTCTCGTTGTGTGATAGAAATACGTTTACGAGAAGAGGGGAACAGAGAGAGAGAGAGAGAGGAGAGATGGGGATGGAAAACGATGTGAAAGGAAGAAGAGACGGCAAAGAGCGAGACGCAAAATGGAGGACCACCACGCCATCGCCACCCTTGGGGATCCTCCGCGATCCTCGCAGACTACAGATGATAATGACTTGACATCTGCACTCAAAACCCCCGCCGAGAGGAAACGCAATTAATATTCCCGATTACGTCCTATTCCTTGTACCTATAATATAGTATATACCACGTTGTATATTATACATAATGTAACCCTTATAATATTACAGGTTTTAAGATCACGAGACCCCCCAAACAAAATTTTGGTATATGCACTCGGAAAAAAGTCTTGTTAACACAACCAAAATTTGGGTTATTATATGCACAATCACACTTTTTGTTCAGTTGACCGAAAATTTTGTTGGAATAGCCAAAATTTTGGTTGTTCCAACAAAATTTTGTTTTCCCAACAAAATTTTTGGTCGACTGAACAAAAAATTTGATTGACTGAACAAAAAATGTGATTGTGCATATAATAACCAAATTTTGGTTGTTATTTTTCTGAGTGTGTTTGGCAAATTTTGAACACATACGCACAAATAAATTTGAAAAATAAAACGTGAAAATTGGGGCAACGATCTTGATCACATTTTCGCATTTTAATTTTTCAAAATTTATTTGTGCGTAAGTGTACAAAATTTGAGGTGACCGTGGGTACCCGTTGGACGCGGCTACCTATACCTTTTCCCAGTCCCAAAATTTTTGGGGGACCCGCTGAACGCGGCTACCCATTACCTTTACACTATTTAATTCGCAATTATTATTCACACCAAGGATATGTCGACGCCCGATACGAATAACAGCACATTTCAGATTCCGGGTGAAAAAGAGCACGTTTCAAATTCCGGGTGGAAAAGAGCACATTTCAGATTCCGGGTGGAAAAGAGCACGTTTCAGATTCCGAGTGAAAATGAGCATGTTTCAGATTCCGGATGGAAAAGAACACGTTTCAGATTGAGAATGAAAAATAGCAACGTTTCAGATTCACTCGAAAACTAGCACAATTCAGGCGAAGCGAATATTGCTCATTAGTAAGTGTCAGGTAGGTTTATTATGAAATTGGAAATGCACAATTGTGCACAAAAACTCGATTCAGTTTCATCATTGAATGATTAATTCAATCTTATAATAAACCTACCTGACACTTGCTAAATAAGTAACATTCGGTACAACCAGAATTGTGCTAGTTTTCGAGTGAATCTGAAACGTGATATTTTTCATTCTCAATCTGGAACGTGTTCTTTTCCATCCGGAATCTGAAACATGCTCTTTTCCACTCGGAATCTGAAATGTGCTCTTTTCCACCCGGAATTTGAAACATGCTCTTTTTCATTCTCAATCTGAAACGTGTTCTTTTCCATCCGGAATCTGAAACATGCTCATTTTCACTCGGAATCTGAAATGTGCTCTTTTCCACCCGGAATTTGAAACATGCTCTTTTTCATTCTCAATCTGAAACGTGTTCTTTTCCATCCGGAATCTGAAACATGCTCATTTTCACTCGGAATCTGAAATGTGCTCTTTTCCACCCGGAATTTGAAACATGCTCTTTTTCATTCTCAATCTGAAACGTGTTCTTTTCCATCCGGAATCTGAAACATGCTCATTTTCACTCGGAATCTGAAATGTGCTCTTTTCCACCTGGAATTTGAAACATGCTCTTTTTCATTCTCAATCTGAAACGTGTTCTTTTCCATCTGGAATCTGAAACATGCTCTTTTTCACTCGGAATCTGAAACGTGCTCTTTTCCACCCGGAATCTGAAATGTGCTCTTTTCCACCCGGAATTTGAAACGTGCTCTTTTTCACCTGGAATTTGAAGCGTGGTATTTTTCATTCTCAATCTGAAACGTGTTCTTTTCCATCCGGAATCTGAAACATGCTCATTTTCACTCGGAATCTGAAATGTGCTCTTTTCCACCTGGAATTTGAAACATGCTCTTTTTCATTCTCAATCTGAAACGTGTTCTTTTCCATCTGGAATCTGAAACATGCTCTTTTTCACTCGGAATCTGAAACGTGCTCTTTTCCACCCGGAATCTGAAATGTGCTCTTTTCCACCCGGAATTTGAAACGTGCTCTTTTTCACCTGGAATTTGAAGCGTGGTATTTTTCATTCTCAATCTGAAACGTGTTCTTTTCCATCCCGAATCTGAAACATGCTCTTTTTCACTCGGAATCTGAAATGTGCTCTTTTCCACCCGGAATTTGAAACATGCTCTTTTTCATTCTCAATCTGAAACGTGTTCTTTTCCATCCGGAATCTGAAACATGCTCATTTTCACTCGGAATCTGAAATGTGCTCTTTTCCACCCGGAATTTGAAACATGCTCTTTTTCATTCTCAATCTGAAACGTGTTCTTTTCCATCCGGAATCTGAAACATGCTCATTTTCACTCGGAATCTGAAATGTGCTCTTTTCCACCCGGAATTTGAAACGTGCTCTTTTTCACCCGGAATCTGAAATGTGCTGTTATTCGTATCGGGCGTCGATGTATATAGTAACGTATGAGTGCGTCCTTGCATCCTCATATCCTCATACGTAACCGGGTATCACGCGAATCGGGTATAGTGATATATTATACATCGGTAAATGGTGCCTCAATTATGATAATGGTGGGTAATTCCCTGCGAGCTAAATTTTACCCCCATCCCTTCCTATAGCCACCGATTGGTGCAGAGAGGCTGCAAAGGCGAGAGATGGAAGAGATGAGAAGAGGAGTTTAACTGGTATATATATTATGATGTATATATATATATATACGTATAGGGGTGAACAGATCGAGGACGCCCAGGTACATCCCGGCGCGCGAGACTCCTAATAAAGGAAACAGTTAGATTCAAACGACCTACGATAATTATACCCCAACCCCTCTCCCTTAGAGACTCAGATGACTACGTATTATACGGACTACTGTAAACCACCGCTCAACCCATCCATCCATCCATCCCATCCCTATCTCTCTCTCTCTCTCTCTTTCACACAGATTCATATCGGGACGCTGATCTCCGCAGACAATGCGCCAAATTGTTCACACTTCCACCTACCATCCTCTTCCGCCCCCCCTCCTTTACTCGAGTTCCGATTAGCCCCCGCCAATTCCTAAACTTCGTACTTTGGGGCTCGGCTATTTATAGCCCTATTACATATATATATACGATTGGCAAATTTTCTGACTTTTATTTAAATATAATTCAAAAGTTTCGGCTAATTTTCGCGTTTCGTATAGCTAGCTAGCTAGTTGGGAACACATTAGTTCAACTAATTTGATGGTTTAATCAATTTTCCTGATTTAGCGATGGGCTGTGTGTTGAAAGGAGGATGGTGGTGTATGGGATGGGATGGGATATGGGATGGGATGGGATGAGAAGTAGAGAAGCTATACCTATACGCCCGTCGAGAGTTTAATAGTGACGTCATCATTTTCAACGGGTACAATAGGGTTAATCTCGCTAGGACGGGTTAATATTCGGAGAGTTAACAGAGTTTCAAATCCAGACAGGGCCGCGCGTAACGTTCAACGGCCATATGCTCTCAAAACTATAATATACAAAACTGTATACATATATATATATATACCTACAGATATAACCGCGTTGCATGGGAAATATCGTTTTACAATTATTAAAAAAAAAAAGGGGGGGGGGGGGGATTCCTATATAAATTTTAAAAACGTATAGGATGTAAATAATTAGACGAAATATATAATTTTTTTTTTTTTCTTCTCTTCTTCTTCGCGTATATATCGTACCTATATAAATCTACGCGAGTCCGTCCCTGAATGCAGATTCGGAGCTCGCATATTAGGTAGCGGTACGCAGTTAGGCAATAACCGCTGTCAATAGCGAGGAAGGTACTACATACGTACCGAAGAGTAGTTATATATATATATATGTATATATAGATGTATATGGTATATATATATATATCGTAGCATAGCGGTTGAAACGTTAAAGCGTTGTGGGTGTAGGACCGCGCGCGTCGAGGAGGAGCAGGAGGAATAGGGATGAGGATGAGGATGAGGCAAAGAGCGAGGAGGAAGAGGAAGAGGAGGAGGAGGACCGCCGCTTGGAGTGGTCCGCGCACTCGAAAATGCTACTCGCTAAATTAGGTGGGTTATATGGGTTTCGTTTCATTTGCGAGCAAACTTTAATAAACGCTGGAAAATTGCGTAAAAGAGCAAGGTTTTCAAACGGTGAATTGAGGGCGCTGATTTTTTCCCCCGATCGCTATATAGCAGAGGTAAGGTAGGTATAGGTACCGCATGTGCCCTCGTCCTGCACTGCACTCGCACATTTATCCTCGGACCATAATCGACGACCGATACGAATAACAGCACATTTCAGATTCCGAGTGAAAAAGAGGACACTCAGAAAAAGGTCTTGTTGACACAACCAAAATTTGGTTATTATATATGGAAAATCAAATTTTTTGGTTCAGTCAACCAAAAATTTCGTTGGGATAACCAAAATTTTGTTGGGAAAACCAAATTTTGTTGGGAAAACCAAATTTTGTTGGAACAACCAAAATTTTTGGTTGTTCCAACAAAATTTTCGGTTGACTGAACTAAAAATTTGATTGTCCATATAATAACCCAAATTTTGGTTGTGGCAACAAGACCTTTTTCTGAGTGGACGTTTCAAATTCCGGGTGGAAAAGAGGGGGCTGGTTAAGAATTCCGAAATTCCAAAGCTCCGAACAGTCAAATTTCCGAATTTATTCTAAACGATTTCGAATTCTCAGAAAGACTAAAGTTCAGAAAATTAAAATTCCGAATGGTCGAAATGTAAATAGCTCAAGGCTCCGACAGTCCGATGTTCCGAAAGTCCAAAATTCCGAAAGTCTAAAATTCCGAAAGATCGAACGTGTTCTTAACGTGTCGACTAAACGACGTGCTACGGCTTGATGTTCAAGTTTCGGATTTTTGGCATTTCGGATCATTGAAATTTCGGAGTCTTGACCTTTCGGGTCTTTAGCTTTCGGAATTTTTTAAATCGGTTACATAGACTTTCGGTGAAATACCCTTTCTGAACCCTGTGAGTTCGTTGCACTGAAATTCGGAAATCTGGCCGCTCGGAGCTTTGAAAATTCAGAACTTCGAACCGGCCCCGAAATGTGCTCTTTTCCACCCGGAATTTGAAACGTCCACGCAGAAAAAGGTCTTGTTGACACAACCAAAATTTGGTTATTATGTGGACAATCAAATTTTTTGTTCAGTCAACCAAAAATTTCGTTGGGATAACCAAAATTTTGTTGGGAAAACCAAATTTTGTTGGAACAACCAAAATTTTGGTTGTTCCAACAAAATTTTCGGTTGACTGAACTAAAAATGTGATTGTCCATATAATAACCCAAATTTTGGTTGTGGCAACAAGACCTTTTTCTGAGTGGACGTTTCAAATTCCGGGTGGAAAAGAGCACATTTCAGATTCCGGGTGGAAAAGAGCATGTTTCAGATTCCGGATGGAAAAGAACACGTTTCAGATTGAGAATGAAAAATAGCACGTTTCAGATTCACTCGAAAACTAGCACAATTCTGGTTGTACCGAATATTACTTATTAGCAAGTGTCAGGGTAGGTTTATTATAAGATTGGATTAATCATTCAATGATAAAATTGAATCGAGTTTTTGTGCATAATTGTGCATTTCCAATTTCATAATAAACCTACCTGACACTTACTAATGAGCAATATTCGCTTCGCCTGAATTGTGCTAGTTTTCGAGTGAATCTGAAACGTGCTATTTTTAATTCTCAATCTGAAACGTGTTCTTTTCCATCCGGAATCTGAAACATGCTCTTTTTCACCCGGAATCTGAAACGTGCTCTTTTCCACCCGGAATCTGAAATGTGCTGTTATTCGTATCGGGCGTCGATATTATACCGTAATAAGTAACGTGTAAATCTGGGATTCCTCTGATCCTTCGCTTTTAATCCATCATCGCATGATCTTCTGCACACCAGCTGCCGGGTTGAAAATGGTATAATATGATAATTTTAAACACTATTTCCTAATATATATTGCAACGCGCGTATATCCCTAATCGCTCGCTAATCACCGCTTGAGAGCTTGTTTAATCTACTTGGGGAAAATTTTCAGTTTTAGTCTGCAGTAGTTATTAACTATACCTATACGATATATATAGGTAGTAGTACACGTATAGGTACATAGGTACTACAACCATATATAATATTTATCCATAAGCGTGAGGAATATGATTGATTATTATTTACTAGAAGCGTTTAAGCCATTCGGAATTATAGCTTTACTATATTATAGTACGAACGTTGTGTTGCTCGTTGCTCGTTGCTCGTTGCTCGTTGCGTTGTGTGCGAGAGCACCCGTCAATATAATATATAACAGGTGTGAGCGCGTACACGTATCTATACATTCGCATATACTATATATATCGCGGATCGTCGAATGCCATTATAATGCGGCGTTCATTAAATCGCAAACATCAAAAAGTTCGGTTTTTTTCCATATCGGAATTGAAATTATAAAAATTCACGGAATTAAATCAGAGTTGAAAAATATCCAATTGTCACTATTGGAAACGTGCGCGACAAAGGAATACGAATACTACCCCCCCGCTATCGTTTATATGCCACGGACGGGGTGGGGGGCAGGAGGGGGTAAAAGTCTCCGCTTCCATCTCTCGAAATCAAATCCTCCCTCTTTTTTCGCTCCGTTCCATCCACCCTGCCTCTCTTTTTCTCTCTCTATCCCTAAATTCCCGTATATATATATCCTATGGAATAATAAAGTCTAGATAAGAGCTGTTTAAACTAGAAAATTGAAAATTAGGCACTGCGCTGTGGGCTTAGAGACCGTAACGTGCAGCGAACGCGTATGGTCTGACTCGTCAAAGCTGTGACTACTGATCTGACAATACGACTACCAGTTCGCCGCGCTTTAGACTTACATTCCCAGTATAAACCAAAACGACGCCTGATACGAATAACAGCACGTTTCAGATTCCGAGTGAGAAAGAGCATGTTTCAGATTCCGGATGGAAAAGAACACGTTTCAGATTGCGAATGAGAAATAGCATGTTTCAGATTCACTCGAAAACTAGCACAATTCAGGCGAAGCGAATATTGCTCATTAGTAAGTGTCAGGTGGGTTTATTATGAAATTGGAAATGCACAATTATGCACAAAAACTCGATTCAATTTTATCATTGAATGATTAATTCAATCTTATAATAAACCTACCTGACACTTGCTAATAAGTAATATTCGGTTCAACCAGAATTGTGCTAGTTTTCGAGTGAATCTGAAACGTGCTATTTTTCATTCTCAATCTGAAACGTGTTCTTTTCCATCCGGAATCTGAAACATGCTCATTTTCACTCGGAATCTGAGACCTGCTCTTTTCCACCCGGAATCTGAAATGTGCTCTTTTTCATTCTCAGTTTGAAACGTGCTCTTTTTCATTCTCAATCTGAAACATGTTCTTTTCCATCCAGAATCTGAAACGTGTTCTTTTCCATCCGGAATCTGAAACGTGTTCTTTTCCATCCGGAATCTGAAACATGCTCTTTTTCATTCGGAATCTGAAACATGCTCTTTTTCATTCGGAATCTAAAACATGCTCTTTTTCATTCGGAATCTGAAACATGCTCTTTTTCACTCGGAATCTAAAAAGTGCTCTTTTTCATTCGGAATCTGAAACATGCTCATTTTCACTCGGAATCTGAGACCTGCTCTTTTCCACCCGGAATCTGAAATGTGCTCTTTTTCATTCTCAGTTTGAAACGTGCTCTTTTTCATTCTCAATCTGAAACATGTTCTTTTCCATCCAGAATCTGAAACGTGTTCTTTTCCATCCGGAATCTGAAACGTGTTCTTTTCCATCCGGAATCTGAAACATGCTCTTTTTCATTCGGAATCTGAAACATGCTCTTTTTCATTCGGAATCTAAAACATGCTCTTTTTCATTCGGAATCTGAAACATGCTCTTTTTCACTCGGAATCTGAAAAGTGCTCTTTTCCACCCGGAATTTGAACCGTGCTCTTTTTCATTCTCAGTCTGAAACGTGTTCTTTTCCATCCGCAATCTGAAACATGCTCTTTTTCATTCGGAATCTGAAACATGCTCTTTTTCACTCGGAATCTGAAAAGTGCTCTTTTCCACCCGGAATCTGAAATGTGCTCTTTTCC
The DNA here is from genome assembly GCA_943736025.1 of Tenthredo mesomela. Classification (NCBI taxonomy): domain Eukaryota; kingdom Metazoa; phylum Arthropoda; class Insecta; order Hymenoptera; family Tenthredinidae; genus Tenthredo; species Tenthredo mesomela. The sequence goes on from OX031016.1 coordinate 44,088,942, forward strand.
ACCCGGAATTTGAAACGTGCTCTTTTTCATTCTCAGTCTGAAACATGTTCTTTTCCATCCAGAATCTGAAACGTGTTCTTTTCCATCCGGAATCTGAAACATGCTCTTTTTCACTCGGAATCTGAAACGTGCTCTTTTCCACCCGGAATCGGAAATGTGCTCTTTTCCACCCAGAATTTGAAACGTCCACTCAGAAAAAGGTCTTGTTGCCACAACCAAAATTTGGGTTATTATACGAACAATCACATTTTTAGTTCAGTCGAACGAAAATTTAGTTGGAACAGCCAAAATTTTGGTTTTTCCAACAAAATTTGGTTTTCCCAACAAAATTTTGGTTATCCCAACGAAATTTTTGGTTGACTGAACAAAAAATTTGATTGTGCATATATAATAACTAAATTTTGGTTGTGTCAACAAGACCTTTTTCTGAGTGTCCTCTTTTCCACCCGGAATCTGAAATGTGCTCTTTTCCACCCGGAATTTGAAACGTGCTCTTTTTCACCCGGAATCTGAAATGTGCTGTTTATTCGTATCGGTCGTCGAAAAGGAATTGATTATGTGGAAAACGGAATTAAAATACGAATTAGATGAAATTAAAAAGACCTGTGTGTCAATTCTTAGCAATTTTTTCTAAATTCTATTTAATTCGTGTGTTAATTCAGTTTTGCACATACTCAATTCGTTCCAATTCGTGTTGGTTTAGTTTTTCGCGTGTATATAAGATTATTATTCTAGCTTTAGAATAAACGGTATACTATTTCAGAAGTTAATATTATTCCTGTCCTGATATATATTTTCTCCTGTGTTATAGATAAAAGCGGCGACAACTTGCGGTGGTTTTTAGAACGTTGAGTCACCTTGCGCGTGCAGTAATATTCGCAGCTGCACGGAGCGAAATTTTGGCGTATTTATTATTTTACCTCGATCGAAATTTACAAAAAATATATTCCGAATGCCACTCGAGATATTCTAAATCGTAGTAAAAAATCGGGTTGTAATACACCTCGAATATCAAACGAGGTAAATTAAAACAAAGATTGACTTGATAGAAGTCGATAAACGATGTATAATATGCCGGCCGAGCGTCGAGTTGCACTATGAGTCGAATTTATAGATGTATATATTACCTCGTCGCGGAATGGCACAAAACACGCTGTTCGGTCGAGATAAGAGAGAGCGTGGAGTGGTGGGGGAAAAAGGAGAAGCTTAGCATCAGACGATAACTGCGCGTATACATAGAGAGAGAATATCGAATATACGAAATTTAGACTAAAATATTCATATAATAGCGAAAGACATGGCGGATGAGAGGAAAAAGCGCGTTGTTATTGTCACCGGTTTTGGTCCGTTCGCAGGACATCCGAAAAACGCTAGTTGGGAGGTTGTGAAAGAGCTGCGTAACATCGACGTAGAAAGAAAACTGAACATCGTTTTGATCACAGAGGAAATCCCGGTTGCATACGAGAGCGTTTCGAACCTGATACCAAAACTTTGGTCAAAGCATGATCCAATGGTTAGTCCAGGAATTTTAGCACCGAAAATGGGTTCGCTCCGCAAAAAATCGTGATAATTGATTTTTCGATTGGATTATGTCAGAGGGTGTCCCCCGAGTGTAAAACCAAGTTTGTGTCGTCCGAAACCACGAGCGTTAGCCGCCATCTTGAAAAACGCTTTTTTGCAAATATCTCGGAAACGGTGAGTTTTACGTTAAAAATTGTGAGAACCTTTTTTGTAGAAGATAAAATTTCCCATCTTTTTTATTTGAAACTTTTTTCTCTATTTTTAATATTTGCCGAGATATAGTCGATTGAAAAAACCAAATTTTCGTTTTTGGAAAATATCTCGATAATTTGTGGAAATACGAAAAAAAAATGTAAAAATTGGTTTTTTCGATCGACTATATCTCGGCAACTATCAACAATAGAGAAAAAAGTTGAGAATAAAAATTGTAGGGAATTTTATCCTCCACAAAAAAGGTTCTCACAATTTTTAACGTAAAACTCACCGTTTCCGAGATATTTGCAAAAAGGCGTTTTTAAAGATAGCGGCTAACGCTCGCGGTTTCGGACGACACAAACTTGGTTTTATACTAAGGAAACACTCTCTGACATAATCCAATCGAAAAATCAATTATCAGGATTTTTTGCGGAGCGAATGTCTAAAAATCCTGGACTCTTTTTTTAGTTTTTAGTTTTTTGTTTTTGTTTTTGATTACAGCTCGTCATACACGTCGGAGTTGCGTCGTCGGCTCGATGTCTGATTTTAGAATCTCGAGCGCATACGTCTGGCTACTACCGTGCTGATGTTCACAATAAAATATGTCCGTCAGGGAAAGAAAACGAGAACGATATCGATCCAAACAGCGATGATCCAGAAATCTTAGAGACTGGTGTTGACGTTGAACGGATTTGCGATAGCATAAACAACTGCGATTCGTCCATCGAGTCATGCGAAGCCAAAGTATCAACAAACGCTGGACGATATTTGTGCGAATATATATTCCGTCAATCGCTTATGATTGAACCGAAACGAACAATGTTCGTACATGTACCAGACACACCCGTTTATCCCACTAGGAAAACAACCGAGGGTCTCTACCACGTCATACGATTCGCTATTCAAATGATAGAAAACCACGAAAACTGATGATCACATTGTGCGCAACTTAGTGCGCAAAGTCGAAGAATCTCAGATTTATGTGAAACAGTGCGCAAAACTCGTCTTTTCATGCATTTTCTAAGCACTAGTGCGAAAAATTTGCACAAAAAAGTCGAATTTCGCGCATCTGTTTGCAAAAATGATACACAAACGAGGCTTATGATACTTTTCTCTTTATTGTTACCAATTACAACATAGCATGTATGAATTATAATGTATACGAATGAATTTTTCAACAATTATAACACATTGGTCCTTTTATTCCTCCTTTTCATCCCTCTCGTCTATTCGTGGTGGAATTTCGTTCGTACAGGAACAATGTTGTTCTTCAGTTCCCGAGAATATGGCTTTTTCAACATTTCCGCAACGTGTCCCATCTGTATGGTACAATCAGGGTTTAAATTCGGTGGCAAAAGCGCGCACTCTCTTTCAAATATCGATGCTAAACCGTCCAAAAGCTCCACGAATCCCATAGACAAAGCTGCTCTCCTTAGTCTGTTCAATTCCTGCGCACATAACATAAAAAATAACGAAATAAGAATATAATTCACAAGAATTTCAACAACGATCATCACCTTGTAGAAATTTGCTGTTTTTTCGGGCAATTTTCTAGCATGACGTAATATCTTCTGGATATCAGACTGCAGTCCAACCTGTCTTATCCAGGAGGGAGCGTTCTGAGAATAACTCCGTTTCTCGGACGGTTTTACCGGGAATCCGCTCTCCCCGTCTTTGTATACACTCGAATCTATGGGACCTAAGTTATTCAGGTTTCCTAGCCAGGGAATAACGTCCGCGCCTGGTTCGAGCACGGTCAACATCAGGTTTGACTTTTTCTTCGTGTCTGCCCAAGAGTAGATAAAACCGTACCAATCGCTGCTCAGGGAACAAAGAGCCGCCATATTTTCAACCTTTGAGAATATAAAATTGAGAGACTAGAATCAGCCAAAAGATTATAAACCCTAGGTTTTATCTCACACCTTCAAAGCACCGTGCAGTAGAACGCAAAATGATGGCATTTTTCCCTCGTCCCCATTGTCTTCGCCGTCAGATTCATCCTCTAAGTTTATTCCCTGCATGCTAATAGTCTTCTCAGTTGATAGCGGAAGAACCAGATGCCTCGATATCGCATTTGGACTGCCCACATCAGCTACGGATATGAATCCACATATTTCCAAAGTCTTTGAGAGTGTTTGACCACTCAGAAGCTCGAAGTCAGTCTTTTTGGTGTAAGGCTGTAAAACAGATCAACTATTCAGCAACTAACTCTCTTTCCCTCGGTGAAAGCGAGAAAGATAAAGGCTGACTGATCTTTACCAAAGGCGGAGGTGATAGCAGAATGCGAGAACCCAAATTTCCGCATTTCAAATATCCCTGGAAAGACACGTAGTTCACTTCGGCTAATTTCTGGAAACAATTAGTGACTGAATTCTTTGTCAGCGGTCCTTCAGGTACTAAAACGATGCTGTCACCTCCTGCTAATTCGACGAGTCGTTGATAGAGCGGAAGTCCAATGGCGAGTCCTGAATCTATGAAATCGAACGCGATTAGAAATGCGATTACATCAGATTTCTGATATCAGATCAATAGAAACAAGCCGATACCTTGCTGCGATGATATGCAGACTACGGTCAATTTCCCCGGATAAGGAAACGGCAGGGGAAATATATTCGAGTCTCTTTTCATGTTCAGCGAGTTAAGCGAATCTCCTAACGACATTGGACCCACGCCTGGATTGCCGTCCGTTACTAAAACGACCTGACAAGCTGTGGTATTCCCCCATTCGGCCATAACTACATTGTTTACACCGTGAAGAGCGGTTTCTATACAAGTCTTGTCGCATTCTTCTATATTCTGAAGTTTAGAACGCAAACTATCGTAATCTCTTGTGAACGGACACACAACTTCGTACAACGACGAGAATACAACCAATGCAACAAATTCAAGCTTTGAATTAACTTGCAGGTAATCTATCAGCGCGTTTATACCCTGTACTGCTAAATGGTGTCTGGTCAACTGTTCGCCTGCAAGGCCATGGTCTATTCCGACTGAACCAACTACAGGCCTTCTCATAGATAGCGAAACGTCGAGAGCTATTACCGTGGGCATTTTGTCTTCTCTATATTATCATTATATTGTAGTTTATAAACATACAATGAAATTTTCTAACAAATGTTAGGTTATGTTGACTCTATTTCACTCGACGCACTATAATAGGTTAGAATTCTTTTTTTTTCACTAAAAAATGATTACAAACGGCTATATCACTCCCATCCTATTATTTACCTCAATATTATCATTATTCCTACTAAATAAACTCAAATTATAATCAGAAACTAACTAAACATCGATAATATAACGCTTGTTGTCACAATCTAGTATCTGACGTTTGATCGCATAGGTTATGTTCTTTTATAGGTTATGTTAACGATTACAACGCTCCACACTACTTGCATGAACTTGCGTTATCCCTAATTACACAAATTTGCGTTAAATAAGCCTAATTGATACTCAGAAGCTAAATTATCAGTATAAAATCGTATATTTATAGGTTATGTTTTTTTTTTTTTTAGGTTATGTTGAACACGCTAGTGTATTGTGATCCTGCTTTTCTTTGAAATTCTATCATGTGACCTAATTTTTTTTTTTTTTTGATTACAGTTATCAGCGATGCAGTCCTGCGTCTATAAAAAGCTGTTAGCATGCTCGCTGCGCAAGAGGATATCAAGCGTTGTATTTTATCACATAAATAAACGGAGTAACATAGGGAACAGATCACCGACAACGTTGCAGCACAGGTTCATTAAATATTTAGAAAAAACTGTGAGCTTGAATCAGGCGCGGGTTAAAAAAGATTCCGACAACTCTATACTCGGGACTAACTCAGCGATTTATAACAACGTAGAAAAACTTACTGAGCGTAGCTTGATAACGACGCTTAACGATAGCAGCAACTGCGTTACTGTGATTTTAACAGATATAGAGAATTTAAAGAACATAGGCAATCCTATGGAGAGAAAAATGCTACTTCATATGATAGACGAGAAGAGTTGCGGACTTTTAGACACTCTGAATTTTACACAGATTTTAACGCTGCTTAATAAACTGCTTGAAATAATACCGCAGAAATTAGCTGGACTTGATTTTTACCCAAAGTCGACTAAAAGATTGAGAGAATTTCTTGCCAGAGGAAATTACACCTCTGATAAAATAGTTAATCTCATGTTTTTGGTCAGTTTAACTAAGAAAGTAGCCGCTAGAGATGTTTCGTTCGTTTTAAAACACCTGCCGGACATCGAAGAGCTTTCTTTGATTGAGAAATGCATCGTTTCAGTAGCGACATACAAAGCGGGGATTAAGCTTAGCAGAAAGAATATTCAGACTATAGAATACACAGTACTTGCGAATCGCGATTTGATGATTACAGACCCTCCGCTTTTTGTCGCTTTACTTAAAGCTCTGAGATTCGGTGAACCGTCCGCAGAATTTTCATTGAATTTAATAAGCAGCAGAATAGTAGAGGCCAAAGATAGATACAGAATACCAGCGGCTGTACCGATACTCGCTTTATACGCAGAGATGTTAAAGCCGCAAAGAAAAGCAATAAAGAGATTGGTCAATGATTCTATATTCGATATGAAGACTAGCAGGATTTTCTACGAATCTAAAGATAAAGGAGAATACTCTTGGAGTCCTGTGAGGTTTAAAGACGTCGATAGATTGCTGTGGGCTACTAGTAGACTGAATTACAGAATGACGAAAGAACAGTTGGAAGAAATTGAAAGATTCGTCGATACAAATTTAAAGACTGAATCGCATAGACCAAAGATAGTAGCAGGAGCGTTGTTGTCTCTTTGGATGCTAAGATCTCCAAAATCTCGCGAGGTTTGTAAATCGTTGATGTCTTTGTGACGAATTTATGATACCTAAACTCTCGACATGTTTACAGAACGTTGAGTACTGCTTTGGAGAGAAGATTTTCGAGCCTTTACTAAACGCCTCGGATGAAGATCAGAAGAAATTAGATCTGTTATTAGAGTGTGTGAGGATCGAGGCACCAGAGATAGCTATACCTTCGGTATTCGCTAAAGATCGAAAGGACAAATCTATAAGGACTTGTATAGAACTCGAGACTGTTAGCGAGTTGATAAAATGCTTGGTATCGCATCTCGGCTTGTACGATACTAGGATAGATTGTCCAGCGAAGACAATACGCATATACGGTATCAGTACGAGACATCAATCGCTCGGGTGAGCTTGAAGCAACGTTTTCAAAGCTTGGATTCTATCGGATCGACTAATCCTTTTGTTATTTGAATTAAATACAGCTGGATCCATATCGATATGTTGAACAAAGTTACTTGTCTTAAAGACACGAGGCAACCCAACGGACTGATGAGTTTGAAACTACGACTGATCAAGAGGCTGGGATATTTATCTATACTAGTGAGTATATCGGAGAGAGAAGAATAAATTATGAATGATTGATCGATTATCCTAATAACTTGTGTTCGTTTTTTTTTTCTGTTCTGGCTTCATCAGCTCTACGACGAACAAGTTAATCAGATAGAATTGATGATAGCAAAAATAGAAGAGAGGATAAATACAGAGTTGAAAAATTCTGTATAATATTTAAGTTTTTCGAGTTTATTAATTTATTTAACGATAATTAGGTTTATAAATAAATTTCGTAGATCATTATTTTGCTTTTTATATCTAATTAAATATATATATTTAGAAACAATCGATTATATCTATTGAAAGGAAGAGAAAAAAAAAACGGAGTTTGCTAAATGTAAAGCGAGCCGTCCTCAGGACCCAAATAACGCATTGATATGAGAACGACGTCGATCAACGTCCAAACTCCAAGACCTCCGAAACTGAACAGCTTGCCTGTTCCCTCCTGCCAATGTCCGAGATAAAACCTGCGATGATAAAAGCGATGATAATGATTCACAAAAAAAAACAACTTAAGTTTAGTAAATAAAAAAAAAACAAGAACTTTTATGATCGCTAAGGGGATATTTACCTATCAGCACCAAATCCTCCTAAAGTTATGCTAAGTATTAGAGCGGTAGACCATCTGTATCCACCCGTCCAATTGCAGGGTAAATTTTTCATGAACCTTCTGTGTCCAAGGCATAGTATTTCGTTATTTACCGTACAATTTGTGCTAGAATATATATAAAAGAAGAAAAAGTAAGTACAAACAGTAGGGTGCTTTTTTTGAAACGACCTTTTTTTTTTTTTTGCAACTCCCCATTGAAAATCTTGTTGTAGACGTCGAAAAGGGAATCCTGTCCAATTTTTAGCTCTTAATTCCGATTCTAGTACTCGCGCTCTTCTTTTTAAGTTTTTCCATGCTGAAAGCATGTGAATATTACGACTTTTTCTTTAGTCGCGCACAACTCAGCCGCATTTCAATGGATTGTTCTCATCCAAGACTCATTTGACAGAGAATTTAGTGCTCTTCAAAAGTGCCCAAGATAGTTTGCGACTGACTTGAAAATATTGAACTTGACATTTTGTTGGAATTTTATATTTTAAAAAATCAAAGTCCCTTATATCTTTTGAAATACTGGTTTGAGAGACTTTATGTGTTGGACTTTTTTTGTAGAGAAATAAATTTCCTACAAAATTGTTCTGAAGTTTTTTTCTCCAAGTCCAACTGTTTATTCGCCAACAGCGAGAAAGAAGAATTATGCATAAAATCGACTTTGGAGGCTCACACAAGTGCGGCGGTTGAAACCACGGCCAAACTACCTGAAGCACTTTTGAAGAACACTAAATTCTCTGTAAAATGAATCTTGGATGAAAACAATCCATTGAAATGTGGCTGAGTTGTGCGCGACTAAAGAAAAAGTCGTAATGTTCGCACATGCTTTTAGCATGGAAAAACTTAAAAAGAAGAGCGCGAGTACTAGAATCGGAATTAAGAGCTAAAAATTGGACAGGATTCCCCTTTCGACGTCTACAACAAGATTTTCAATGGGGAGTTGCAAAAAAAAAAAATAGTCGTTTCAAAAAAAGCACCCTAATAAACAGATTATAAAGTGATTAGATCTTTTTTTTATACCTATATTGTTGTTGAGGCGATGCTACAGACACGCAATTAGCTTTCAGGTGACATTTATGCTCCCAGTGTTCGGTCTGGTAACAATATCTGCATATGTATTCTTTTTCGAACGATTTATCACCCTGCAATAAGAAAAATAAGAAAAAAACGGTGTTTATGGCAATTTTTGAAAATGCAAAACAAAAGAAAGAAAAATTGTACACCTTGAATTTTCGGCATCCCGTTTCTCAGCTAAAACACATCCGATCTATGTAAAATTGATATCAGTGATGCAGAAAAAGTGCACTAATGGCATGATGCTCTTGGATTTCCAAAAAAGCGAAAATGTATCGAGTGTTTTCATATTTATCGCAAGTACACAACGTCAGCAAGAACGATTATTCGTTACAGAACCAATCTTGATGTAAAATCTGTACATTTTATTTTCGCTTTTTGGAAATCCAAGAGCATCATGCCGTTCGTTCACTTTTTCTACGTCACTGATATCAATTTTACATCAATCTGATAAGTTTCAGTTGAGAAACGGGCTGTCGAAAATTCGAGGTGTATAATTCGCCTTAATCTTCTTACCAAACATTTGATGTTGTCATTAACGGTACAATTAGCCTTGTAAACATCACCGTAAACACACTGAAGATCAGTCTGACAGTTTATACAGCTTATACTTAATTCTGAACATTGTTTATCGGCTTGACAGTCAGGGACGTCTTCCTAACGGATAAATAATATTCTTATACATCGATTTCGAACCATTATAGCGCGTTTCTGAATAGATGATAAATAAATAAATAAACAAATTTTTTAGGTTAGGTTTTTGTTTTTTTTTTTTCTCTTTTTTTTAGGTTAATCTCTCTTACCACTCTCGGTTGCGTAGGGTTAACACTTCGTTTACCTTTTTCGTGTATAACGTAATCAGCCATACCTCCTAAAAGCCGTAATAAATCAATAACTATTCGAAAACTAACAAATTAGAATAAGAATAAAAAGGTAGTATTATACCCATTTGAGCTTCTTTTACAGTACTCAACAGCAGTGATATTATTATATAGAATACATTCTTGGAATTTATTCTAACGATATTCATCGCTATTTATATTGTCTAATAAGTTATAATATCCGCGTATTTGAATTTATTTATCTCACACATACAACGATATTAGTATTTATTTTGTTTTGTTTTCTTTTCTTTTCTAACTTATCACCGTGCGGTTTGGTGCGGTTTCATAGTTTATAACGAAAGCCCTCTGGTGTCGCCACTGTCGGAATTTGTCCGTCAGTATTCCTAAACGCACTCAAACATTACCAATAAGCAATAAAGTTCACTATCGTCATTCGAATAAACCCGCGTCTGATTTTAAGCTAGTGCGCATGCGCGGGTTGTGTTAAAGTAACTAGTGCGCATGCGCGAGTCTTTCTACTTGTTTGGTAGAGTCGAGCTTGAGGTCCGAAAGTTTGCAATCGCAGGTGATCAGAGCTGTGATATAGACGTGTGTTACAGTGTAATAAGAAGAAGACTATCACATGTCTGCTTAAACTCGGAAAAGTTGAATAATCGCGTTAAATCTTCATCTAGATATTAAAAATACGCTAATATTTGTTAATAAACAAAATCCGGCTGTTATAATCCGACGGTTTTAGAATCCAAAAATCGCGGATGGGTTTGATAAAAGTCGATTACAATAAGAATAGCGCTCGGGTTTGCTAAATTATGACCGTAAACAATAAAAAATATCCCATTAAAATATGAATAAAGAAAATTTCAACAACGGAAGACCGAGGATCTGGAAGATGTGGAAATTCAACCGGCGTGGCTATCTGAACGATCAGAAAACCGAATCCGCAGGTTTATTATTAACCGACTTTGCGGATTTGATTTTAAGAGACTGAGAAACCCAGAGAACAATCGCTACGCGTTCTGAAGAAGAAAAGGTGATTATTTATTTATTTAAACCACAAAACAAGCAGCAGATATATCAACGTGGAAACCACGAGGCTGCATCTAGAGACGTTGAAAATTTCCTCTAAATAAAAATGTGAAGACTATAGATTAATTTCGGTTTTTATTTTTTAATGAAAATTACTAATAATGGAGTGAAAAAAAGTGATATCAGAAAGTATACATATATAGTGGTGTGAAGATAAAGTGTAGACATTTCATCGCGGCGTGACTGAAAATCAGTTAATACGGCGGCAAAGAAAAAATTCAAATATGTGTAAGTTAAACTACGAGAACGAACGAGATCAGTCGGTAAGGTAGGAAGAACAACCAGAGCAGTCGGTAAAGAAGGAAGATCCACCTCGATATCAGTCGGTAAGGAAGGAAGAACAACCAGATCAGTCGATAAAAAAGGAAGTTCCACCTCTACATCAGTCGGTAAGGTAGAAAGAACACCGAGAACAGTCGGCAAGGAAGGAAGAACAACCATAGCAGTCGGTAAAGAAGGAAGAACCACCTTGATATCGGTCGGTAAGGTAGGAAGTACAGTTGCGTTACCGACGTAAAGTAGGACACTACAACAGCGATTATAAAGCCATAAGGAACACGGAGTTTCGCGAAAAATGTGGAGGCAGTGGCATTTATCTGATTTGTTACAATTCTTCGCTAACTAGCCAACGTTTCTTTATGAAAATTAATGCTGTAATAAACGAAAATTTGAAAACTACTGTTATGTTCAAGTGAAAAACTCGACGATTAACAGAAAATAAAGGACAGTGATGGAAGGTATAGTGCTTTTGTGGTGAAGTTTAAACACGAACCAGGAGGAGGTGCTTTTTTAAGGATCGTCGACTCCTACTATACCGAATTGGAATTGGAATTGGAATTTAAACTCGTTTTATCACGCGCGCCAGATGATAGTCGAATACAATTGTAAGTATAAGTTAATTAATAAACGAACAATACTATGTAAATTGAGTTTATTATACCTTGTTGCTTATTTATCTTTGAATTAGTTGAATTAACATTAACATTGACATTAGGGTGGTTAAAAAAAGACCTAATTTCTCAGATGTTGCTGCTCATCCGTGAATATGTTGTTTGTGATTTTGAAAAATTATTCCATTTTTTTTTTTTTTCAGCTCTATTGGACAATATTTATTACTGCCACAGTGAAGTTGAAATTTCGAAATTTTGCCATTTTTGGCAATTTCAAAGTTCTCAGATCAAAGCGCTCATCTGGCTACCTCGAGATTCTCATTCAATGAGCATGTTTGTTCAGGATGAGACTCGTACGATAATATTTAGTACTGCCTCGGAGACATTGAAGTTTTTTTTTCAATATTTTGCGTTTTTTTCGGAGATTCGATCGCCAGGTGCTGCTCATGAGACAGTTTCATCTTACCAATGTAAGGAAGAAATCCAAACAGTTTGCAGTCTGTGTGACCATTTTTACTACTGCCTCATTGAGGGCGACTTTCCTTCAAGTAAAATTAGCAACACGAGGCAGTAGTAAAAATGGTCCCACAGACTGCAAACTTCGTGTACTTCTTCCTTAAAATGGTAAGAAAAGATTGTCTCATGAGCAACACCTGGCGATCCAATCTCTAAGAAAACCCCTGAATAGTGAAAAAAACTTCAATGTCTCTGAGGCAGTACTAAATATTATCATACGAGTTTCATCTTAAACCAACATCCCCATTGAATGAGAACCTAGAGGTAGCCAGATGAGGACTTTGATCTGAGAAGTTTGAAATTGATAAAAATGGCAAAATTTTGAAATTTCAACTTCACTGAGGCAGTATACTAAATATTGTCCTATAAAGCTCAAAGAAATGGAATAATTTTTCAAAATCACAAACAATATTTTCACGAATGAGAAGAAGCAACATCTGAGAAATTAGGTCTTTTTTTAACCACCCTAATTGACATAGCTTATAAATTTTTTTCCATAAAATTCGAAGGCTCGAACCCGCTTAATCGAAAAATAACAATTACAGGGATTTTAGACTCTTGCTACGATCTTTACGGATAACAAAATGGATTACTTTTGCACTTCGGAAATCTCGGAATGGCGGAAAGGAAAGTAAAGTACCTCTACACCTGATTCTTCTTCTGTTCAACGGAGCACCTATTATCATCATGACGCAATATGACATCGCATACCATCAAGAGTGCAACTCTTCGGCATCGTAACCGGTATGATTACCTATATACACGCAAATTACTGGCAATAATAATAATTATTATTATTGTTTATCAGATATTAGTATATTATGTGGTCATGACCGTAATACCAAGTGTTTTTCGGCGAGAATAATGATTTCAGGACGAGCTAAAGGTGAGCCGGAAGCGAGTTCTGAAATCATTATTCGAGTCAAAAACGGTTTACGGGTGCGCCCCATACTGTATTTTTTTCTAAATAGGCATGAAAAGTCACTTTGACGCCTGTTGAGATTCACTAGACGAAGAGTCAGGTTATGGTGCGATCTGTCGCGCACTTCGAACCGCGCATCGAAACTGCCGTATAAAGACTTTATACGGCAGCTTTGGAATGCGCACTTCGAACTGCGCATCCAAACTGCCTTATAAAGACTTTATAGAGCAGTTCTGAGATCAACCGTATAAAGTGACACTTTGTGGATCGAAAACAGGCGTCAAAAAGTGACTTTTCAATGCCTATGCCGAAAAAAGAAATAAAATATATATATATTTAATATTTAATATTTAGTATTTATACATTTATGCATACTATAATTTATAGAAATTCTATAAATCTAAAATCGGATATACAAATCAGTATGAATCGCAGGTATGGACGTAAAGAAACTAGAGAATATCATGTCATAGGCTATGGGTAAAGTAAGTGTGATTTTCTTTGTCATGTAGATCTGTGAAAATCTATAAAAACTTCTTTTTTTTTTTTTTACTTTATTGTTTTTCGAAAATTTTAATCTCTTGCGAGAAGATTGAAAACTTCACTTGGCTTACCCCCAGCTGTGACACGTAATTTTCTGACTCACGTTCTGAAAGCGGATAAACTTTTTTTCTTTTTCTTTTCTTTCAATATATTTATTAATTCTGTGGAAATTGAACTGACCAAAAAAATAAATTTAAATAACTATAATTAGCGCGATTTTATATATACGCGCTCGGTTATTATTATGGAGAGTATTTAATCTTATGTATGCGTACGTGTACGTGAAATCGCGGATTTCTGTTTTCCATTTGAATAGCATAGGAAATTTTTTTTTTTTTTTTTATATATATAATTTTGTAGCTCACAAACCAATAAACAAATTCAAATGACTGATACATATTTTCATAGGAAATTGAACACTCTACAAAAAGCTTCTCTTATCATTTTTTGATAAATTGACTCCTTTCAAAGTTATTCAAGCTCAAAGTTCAATTTATAGTTGAGTCAACTATTTTTTTTTTTTTTTTTGTGAATTTTTTTTCCACAATGATAGATATATTTTTTAGAGTGTTCAATCCCCTATCAAAATATGTAAGAGTCAATTGGATTTGTTCATTGGTTTGTGAGCTACGAAATTCTGAAGAAAAAAAAATAAAAATAAAATTCCTATATGCTATTTAAATGGAAAATAGTAAATCCGTAATGAGCTACCTCTAAATCTTGATATTAAGAGCTCCGCTTTTAACAGGCATCTTTTTTCACCGCCCCTCGAAGGTATTTCAATGCGAAAATTAAAAAAAAAAAAAAGAACAGTCGATTTTTTCGAACCGATCTAGTATGTAACGTACTTATTCAGTACGTGTTGACTTCGACGTTTTAAATTTGCCTGAGTGTGTATGTAGTACGCAGAAAAAAAGGTTAACTTGAGCCAAGAAAATTATTCCTCATTCAAGATAATTTTTGGGGGGGGGGGGGGTCCAAAAATGAAGACCGAAATTTTCTCGAAACAAATGAAAATTTTTCCTCGAGCCAAGAAAATTTTCCAAATTCGTCCTACGAGAGATCTTCTTACAGTGTTTTCTCATCTCCGTCCGATAGCCCTGTCCCCTCGAAAATTTAAAGGCCCGTTCTGTTTGATTAATCTAACGGTTTTGATTACTGCCGGCCAGAACTGATCTTTCTGATATTCGACGTGAACTACTTCGTTTTTTGTGAAATTTTTCAATACATATTTTGGTACAACTGCACCTGGCGCTGGTTCGTGAAAATTGATTTTTCTACACTTGGAACTAGATTTTCTCACTTTTCTTTAAATTACTTTTCATTCACTTCTGTTGTACTGAATAACTCTTTGAAAATTCTCTGAGCTACGTATAGCTCGTCGCAGGATCTCTGCCTTTGGCTTTTGCCAAAATTCATTCTTCTTTCATCAATTTTTTTGCACGTTGAAATAGCAGTTTGAAATAGCTTTTGTTCATCTTTTGTTACTATCTTTATACTCTATTTAGAAGATGTGCGAGTGAGAAAGGAATTAGGCTACGGTCCTTAATAGGAGTTGAGCCAAAGGTTTAAAAAAAAAAAAAAAAAAAAAAGTGAGCAAGGAATAGGTACACTCTAAGCATGACTGCGAGACAGATTTTTGTGCCAATTTTCGATGGATTTTTTGCAAACATTGATCTTGAATTTAATAAATACGACCTTCATTCAATTTCAGTTATTTTTAATAGAGCATGTTGACATTCTTTGTGCATAAAATTGCACTAAATTTGTACTAATTGGAAATAACCACTAAGAGAGTTCAAAGTCATCGATATATATATATATAAAGTCATAGAGTCATAGAGTCTTTACAATATCCCTTGCTGTACCGAAACTCTTTTGATTCAAATTTTCTTGGACAACCTTATGTAGGTATGTGACTTGGAGATAGTTGCCTACCTTTTTTGCAAGTAATATCTATAAAAATATTACCGTCGAATCAATCGCAATCATAGCACTACCGTTGATCACATGAACGAGCATTTCTGCAGTGGCATTTTCGGGATTTTCAGAATTTGTATTTTGACACGTCTGATCTTTTAATATCGGATGTATTGATTTTCGGAACTTTGCTCCATCGAGGTAACGGCGGTTAGGAAATCTGATTTTCGGGTATTTGAACTTTCTGTTTTAATACAATCTGCATTTCGCTACGTTCGCGATTTTGAAATTTGTAAGGAGTTTTTTTTTTTTTTTTTTTTTTGTATTACCGTGCTTCGCATATTTTCATGAATTGTGAAAACACACTTCGGAATTATGGTCTTTCGGAATATTTAAATTAGGATTAATTGACTGTTGGTGAAAATGGTATTCGGGATTCCGATTTTCGGAATTTCGGTCGTTATGAATTTTGGTCAGGGCCGGAACTACACTGGGGCAGGCGGGGCAATGCCCCGGGGCCCCCGACCCGAGGGGGCCCCATGGCCGAGGATGAAAAAAAAAATTAGATCAACCGGATCTAAAATTGAAAAAAAAGTTGAATAAAAAATAAAAATCCATTAAAAAAATTCATAAATGGCGGGGGAGGGGCCCCAAATTTTGTTTTGCCCCGGGGCCTCCTCAGTCCAAGTTCCGGCCCTGATTTTGGTCATTCTGTTTTTTGAACCCCACCCGTTCAATTTATCAGTACGATCTCTTTTCTGCTCCTCATCCTCTTCCTCCTCCTCCTCCGCCATGTTCAACAGGAGCAACTTCAAATTTAGTTTCGGAATTGTGTCGTTGTCTCGGTGAATGCAGTTAGCTGACTAACGCCGGCTGCCTCTCTAGTTGCATTAACCTGCATGCGCCGCCTCTGATCGGTTCTGAAACACAAAAAAAAATTGTATTGCAGAAACGAGGAAATACGAGACAAAAATTCTCGGCCATTCTTACTAGTGACTTACATATCGAGCTGCCCCCATCCAAATTCGGAGACCTACAGGATTTAGAATTTCATTTTGGCATATTTTTCTCATTGTAACGTCTGACTTTGTCCCTTGCAGCTTTGAAATTGAGAAAATAGTCGTGTGTCATGGAGAAAACGCTGTACTGGTTTCCCGTTTTTTTTTTTTTTTTTTTTTTTAATTATTTTGCATGACAAGCAATATTTGCCCAATCAGTGGGCACATATAAGTTTTCATGACGTGATGCACGTTCGATAATAGAGTGCATGGTATCGCATTTCATAAATGTGTGGCCAACCTTTAGGAATTCCGACTGAAATTTTTTTCAAGAACGGATGCGCACTTGCAAAGCCTTCTAAATACGTATTTGTCGAGTCACGACGACACCAATGTGCTGGTACTTTTGGCAGCAATGATATATCGCATTACTAAAGTAATGCCAAAAGGTCGTAAATTTTTTTTTTTCTCTGGAATCGCGATGAAACCAATGAAAAACACTTGGATCTACTGAGCTACTTTGTCGGGTTGCCCCCCCCCCCCCCCCCCCCCCCCCCCAATGTTTCAAATCCATCATTGTTCCTCTGCGTTTTCACAACAAAGTCGCCGAAGTTCGTCTAAGTGCATGTCCTGTGTATGTTTTCACATTTTTTAGTTTCAACCAGGAAGAAATTTCTTTGGGTATGGCAGCAATCTTGTTCTTGCCCATTGCTTTTGGTAATTTGGTAATCTAGCCATTGATTTTGGTAATTAAGGAAGTAACGTTATGTCAAAATTTTCTTGGGACGTAGGTTGGCATATCTTTTGGCAATCAGTCAGGGATCATAGTGTGTCACTTATCTCACCAATAGTCACTTTTTTTTTCACGTTCTCAATTTTTTGTCACTTTTTCTGCAAAAGTCACTTTTTTTCAACTATTTTTTCAATAATCCGAACATTATTTTTAGAAATTTTGTTCGCTTTCATTCTCGCATGTGGGTAGATTGTTAATTCACTTACTACCAATCTTAGATTGCAATATTTTCTAGAGTCTTGTTTGTTTGTTATTCGTTTTTCTATACATGAAAATTTTTCGTATGTGTCAAGTTATGCTGGGTTATTAAATCAAAGTTTTTACACAGGCTAAAAAATATTTTGTAACGTTGCTGAATAACACTTGATTTATACAGTTCAATAGTAATTATATATCTACATACTCTTTTGAATTTTTACTTTGTAAACTGGAGCGTAGGGTCTTTACATGCATGATGCGATTGTTAAAAGCATAACCAGTGGCCAAGAGACCCAAAGTAGTGGAGCCTGCGTTGAGCATTCCCATCAGCATTCCTGGACTTGCCTCTATGCAGTTGTCTTCGTCTATTCTAGCGCTGCTCTTGTTAAGCCATTCCTGTGCCATGGGGTTGAATCTGGATATATTGCTTGATTTCCATGACAGTCTATTATAAGAGTGATTCTTTGTAGCAACTGGTCCAGGTCCCATTTGTACTCTTTTTATATCCATTAAAAAATTGGCATAAGGTAGCCCTACTGAAAATTTCCAGATGGATTCATCTGGTCGTTCGAAATTCCTATGGATTCCATCGGAAATTAAGTGAATTGCTAGCAGAATCCAATGAATTCCATCTGAAAACTGCTGAATTTCCAGCAAATTCCATAGGAATTTCGAACGACCAGATGAATCCATCTGGAAATTTTCAGTAGGGAGGATAGGATAAGGAAAAACCTTTAACGAATCTTGATTCAGTCGTGCAGTCATCAGGTACGTGTAATTGCAATTGGCGGCAAGATATTCATAAAGCTCTATTGTAGCTCTCAGGGTAATTTTAAAGCCGTAGCAAGTACTCTGTGCCATAAAAATGAGGTCCTTTTCATTTGCACCTGCTTCCCATTTGCCGAGGAATTCCAAGAAAGATCGAATGTGCTATAAAATATTGTAGGAAAAAAATTGGCAGGTTCTAATACAATCTGCATGTTGTTTAAAAATGCTTCGCATCAATTTCATCGTGTATCACAGCCTAGTAAGGAAAATCGTAAAATGAGTAGAAGAAGTGGGCGTTATGTTACAGATAAAGGTAATAATGCACCAAAAAGGGGCGCGCATGGATGTCAATGTTACTAGTAATGAAGATTCAGAATTCTCTAGTGATTTGCAAGATGAATCTAGACAGGATTTGTCTAATGAAGAAATAAAATTTGCTAAAAGTGTGCTTGGTAGAGGAGGAACACCTGCATTTAATCAGTTTTTAGATTTTTTTTAATTAAAGGAGAAGGAATAAAATACTATCTAAAAGCTCTGAAAAGAAAAGAAATAAAGCTAGCTAGTATGTCCAATATTTTAAGTGGAGCAAGAGCTAATGCTGCAAAAATTTTTAAAGACTTATATGATCTTTGATTTGATGAAGAAGAAAATAAAACACAATATTTGAAAACTCTAGAAGGAGAAGGAATAAATCTATCTAGTGTGTCCGGTATTTTGAGTAAAGCAGGAGCTAATGCTGCAAAAGCTTTTGAAAAATTGCATAGTGTTTGTTTTAACGACAAAGGAAGAAGTACAAGACTTTTGGATGATTTCTATAATGCAGATTTTGAGCCAAGTAACTTATCCAGTATATTATGTGGAGCAAGAGTTCGTGCTTCCTCCATTTTATAAAGATTGCATAGTGTTTGTTTTGATGACAAAAGAGAAAGAACAGAACTTTTAGGTGATTTAAGAAAAATTTCATGATTTTTGTTTTATAGGAGAAACAAAAAAGTCTTTAAACGATCTTATCAGAAATAACCCACCAAATTAGATACTTAATATAATTATGTAAAAAAAGTTAGAAAAGGTCCTTCTGCTTTCTTAAATGAACAGAATATTAGTCAAGGAGACAAAATAACCAATGCAAATCTTGAGCCGAGTAACTTATCCAAGCAAGAACAAAACTTGGATAGTTTACTACAAGGCAGTTCTATTAAGTTGAGAGAAAAATCCGGAAGGGTACCATAAACTGGAGCGAAAGCAGGCAAAAGGCTACTTACTGAATAGATGATAACCCTGAAACTTATTTGAGTGATGCAAGTTGCATCGTCTGTCGTCTCCTCTCATCCTCTTCCTCTTCCTCTTCCTCCTCCGCCATGTTCAATAGGAGCGATAAAAAAATGAATAAATAATAACAGATGCAATAAACGGTTATAACGTGGCGATTTCTTTCACTCAGACGGCCGAATTCACCCGGAGCGTCCCCCTATTTCCGTTAAACTTGAAATTTTCATCCCACTTGTATCGCTTCCTACACGCCATGCAGTGGGTGCGTGAACCTGATACAGCTGAACATATATTTTTTTAAAAATTCCTTCAAACATATCATGACAACGATACACAACGTCTAAATCAAGGATCCTGCTAAATTAATCATTCAGACTTGGCTGGGAAATCTGAACTGGAGCGTTCGGGTGGTTTGAACTGGCACTCTCAATTGTAATTCGGAATAAAAGAATTTCAAATATCGAATTAGATTCTGCGAAAGAAAAGTTTAGTTTTCTTCAATTTTTGTAAATTTTCTAAAAGTATTTTAAGAGCTGTATGCAAAAATTATATAGTTATAATAATTGACTGAATATCAGTATATTTATGCATATTTACAATTCGGAAAATGGTATGACTGCGACTACTCTGCTGAGTGAAAAAATTTTCGTCATTGTGTAAAATGTAAAAATTTGAGTTTATAATCCGGATCAGTAACCGATTTTTTCATGTGATCAATCACTTGCATATGTTCCGGCTATAAAAAAATTACAACTTATAGTTAAGCTTGCTCAGATATTATAAAACAGGAATGATAAGCTGCTCTGTACTCGCCGAGCTTCAATATTTCCGTTTGCTTGATAAAAACAGAAAATACATTTGTAGAAATCAATTGATATCTTTGTAATATTTGCTGTCTCTGGAATCTTTGTAATCCTTGTAATCACCTTGCAACCCGTGTAATCTTTGCAGTCTTCCGTTAATCCTTGTAATATTTGTAATCACTTGGGATTCATGTAATCGTAGTCGATGTACGCCACTTTTACATAGTGATCAATATTACGTACACTTGACTGTTTTTTTTTTTTTTTTATCATCTTCTCTTATCGGTAGATTTGTTTTATTCTTTTGTAGTAAATCTATTACTTTTTCGTTGTATATCTCGAGGCAAGGGGTTAATCAGTGTTGTAATCTGGTTTACATACACCTTAAAGACTTATACGACCTTTGGTTTGATGCAGAAGGAAATAAAACACAACATTTGAAAACTCTAGAAAAATAAGAAATAAACCTAGCTAATATGTCCAGTATTTTGAATGGGGCAGGAGCTAATGCTGCAAAAGCTTTTAAAGACTTGAATGATCTTTGGTTTGATGAAAAAGGAAATGAAAACTTTTTGGTCACTTTTGTTTTTTCAAATAGTCATCATTTTCACTTTTTTTTTATCCAGAGTATGGCTGACAGCCCTGCAGTAGGAGCAACTTGTATATTCTGGTAGCACAAATAACAATCACGTCGTTACTAATTCATACCGTGAATTGCAATAAAATTATTATTTCACAATTCAGAAACTTACTTACAGCTCTCGATTCTCGCTCTGTTTCTTTGTTTCTCTTTCCTCTTCTATGTCAGCCTCCTAATTTCGGTATATACCTACTTTAGTCGTTATTTTTCTCTTTCGCTTCCCATTTCAACCACCACTACCCCTCTCGTTTCATCCTGTGCTGTGGTCCCACATTCCCAAGAGTTGACCACCCTTACTCCTACTCCTCCGGCCTCCTTAATTATCCTTTCCGCCTCTTCTTTCCAATTCTTCTTCCCTCTCAATTCTTTTATCACTACGTTCCTCTTCTTTGACCTCTCTTTTTCCCTATCTCCCTCTCCTTCCTCCCTTTTTTCTTTCCCCGCGACTGGTTTCACTGGGGGGTCGACCCCTCGGCCCCAGCAAAACCTTCTCCCCTTTTTTCTCCCTGTGCAGCCTTTATTTCTTCTATTACCTTTTTCAGTGCCTTAATTTCTTCTGCCATCTCCTTCATCATCTCGTTTCCTTCCTCTTTATTCTCCATATTTCTTCCTCTCTAGTTTTCTTTGACTTGTTGCTGTCTTCGGCTTTGTTCTTCTCAACCTTTTGTTGATATGATAGTACTTTCAATTTTTGAATTTTAGATTGTTCAACCTCAAGTCTTGTTTTTTTGGGCCCAGAGCTCATAGCATGTCACTTTTCTCACTATTAGTCACTCACTATTACTTATACCAATCTTAGATTGCAATATTTTCCAGAGTCTTGTTTTGTTATTCGTTTTTCTACATGAAAATTTTTTTTTGGATCATCAGAGCTCTAGGCTGCCTGATACGTTACATTTGCCCCCTTCGATCATCGGATACCTATTCGGATGATCTTGCGATGGTGTGAAGAGACGACGATTGATGTATGTTCTATTTTCCTTGTGATGTCCTTTCCATCCCCGCTGTTCCCGCTTTCCCACTCCTTCTCTATTTGCGCCTTTTTTCCGGCTGCCTCTTCCACTATCTCCCTTGCTATACTTTTCCAGTCTTTTGTTCCGCTGATCTCTTTTTTTTTTTTTTTTTCTTTCTTTCTTTTTTTCTTTTGCGTGACGAGCAATATTTGTCCAATCAGTGGGCACATATAAATTTTCATTTCGTGATGCACGTTCGATAGTAGAGTGCATTGTGTCGCATTCCATGAATGTGTGGCCGACCTCGAGAAATTTCGAAAGAATTTTTTTCAATAACGGATGCATTTGCAAAGCCTTCTACATACGTATTTGTCGAGTCACGACGACACCAATGTGCTGGTACTTTTGGCAGAAATGCTATGTGCCCGTTGATACCAGCAATATCATCCTCAGATAATTTGTTGCGCGATGCTGCTTCACCAGCTTCATGGCATAGACCCCCTGACCGACGAAGCAGCAGGCAGCAAATTTTCTAATTATCAGGCTATTTGGGTGATATTTCTTGGCATGTTTCACTAGCTCACCATGCCCGTTGAACACACCACCAGTCTTTCGCCCGTGGTTGTGCTCGTAGCAGAACGACGGGCAGCGAAACTCATCCGGGAACGGAATTGAAGGTCTAGCAGAGGTTTTGAATTGGCGTTGTCGGAATCTGATTCCGACGCCCCTTTCTTTTTAAATTCCTAGTTCAGCTGCTTTCCAGACCATTCTCTTTGTTGGCTCTCTTTTATTTTGTTGCTCTACGAGAATATTTTCTTTTATATGTCCTTCTAATGCCTTCTATGATCTGGCGGTTCAATTTATCAGTACGATCTCTTTTTTGCTCCTCATCCTCTTCCTTCTCCTCCTGTTCCTCTTCCTTCTCCTCCTGTTCCTCCTGCTCCTCATCCTCTTCTTTCTCCTCCTCCTCCGCCATGTTCAACAGGAGCAACTCCTATGCTGACTGAGAGGCGTGAGACTACTTTAATTGTTTGAGCCAACTGAAGGGGCGCTGGCGGCGCTGCACGCAGCGCCATCCTGCGGGCATTCTCGGCGTAATTTAGGACGCCATTACACGACGCTACTCGTCGCCATTACAGTTGTTGTTTCGGGTCTTAGACCCATATAGTAATGGACGGAGCATTGGAGTGGTGGGGGTGTTGCCGAGTAGTAAGACAAGGATAGCCTTAGCAATATATATTATATGCACACAAATGAGCCTCATTCATGCTAACTCTTGAAATCGAGTAGGTTTAGTCATGATCGAGAGAGTTATGCCACAGAGGCTAGACTGCGTAACTATTTTCTTTTATATGCCCTTCTTCTATGATCCCGACGGTTCAATTTATCAGTACGATCTCTTTTCTGCTCCTCATCCTCTTCCTTCTCCACCTGTTCCTCATCCTCTTCCGCTTTCTCCTCCGCCATGTTCAATAGGAGCAATAAAAATAAATAAATAATAACGGAGATCAGGTCTCCGAGGCTCGTCTCACTTCCCCGGTATTTTATGACTCCAAACCCTCTCCGTTGAGAAAATAATGCCAAGATTGGTCCGAAGTATACACCCACTGCACCGCGATTGCGGAAGTAAAATATCGATAACGCATGGGTATAAACGTAATTTGTAAATTTGATGTCCAATTATTGCACAAAAAATCAACGGGATCATAAATATCGTGAGTTCTATTCGATTATACCTTCATCGCTGGGGGCACGTCGTCTCCTCATGATTTCGCCCGTTCCAGCGATACACAAATTGCTTTCGACATTTTCTGCACAGATATAGTGTATCGTCTGTCTCATAGCAGGCGTTCTGTTACAGATAAATGTAATAATGCACGAAAAAGGTCGCGCATGGATGTCAATGTCACTAGTAATGAAGATTCAGAATTCCTTAGTGGATTTACAAGATGAATCACAACTCGGAATCACAACACTTGGCCCTCGAACACAAGTCGGTTAGACTAATGTCGTACGCTCTTGTGTTGGTCTTCAAAGCTGCTATCTTTGGCTTGTTTTGGCTTTAAATCAATCGGAATTAAATAAGAAAATGTCAGGCGAATGTTCTAATAGTAGATTTGTTTATTATGAAATACCAAATATATTTTAACAATTAATAGTTACTATGATACAAAATCTTAAATT
The DNA here is from genome assembly GCA_943736025.1 of Tenthredo mesomela. Taxonomy (NCBI): domain Eukaryota; kingdom Metazoa; phylum Arthropoda; class Insecta; order Hymenoptera; family Tenthredinidae; genus Tenthredo; species Tenthredo mesomela. Next base: position 44,113,058 of record OX031016.1, read on the forward strand.
AACTTCCTACATTCTGATTAAACGTGAGTTTGATATCAATGCTATTTTAGCCAATGAGCTCTTATTAAATTTGCTTCTATAACTATAAAGATCACCCCTGTTTTCAAACCTTGAATTCTTGCGATGTCGAAATCTAGTCTTAGACCTGCCAAGTTGTCGTAGCATGATTTTCCCCTCCTGAACCCGCAGAAGTTTTCAGAGAGTAACTGTCTAGACTCAATCCACCACGTAAGTCGATCGTTTAATATCCTCTCCAGTATTTTGAATACGCAACTTGCCATGGCTATGGGTCTGTATCCTTTTCCTTGCGGTTTTTCAATAAAAGTAACTTTGTATTCCTTCCATTCTTTTGGAATCCTCCCCTTTTGCAAGGTGATGTTGAAAAACCTCACCAGCCACCCCCTTACGGAAAAAAAACCCTCAAAATATCACCCTCAACTGAGCCCTCAACTTTCAGGGTGATTTCGTACCCTCAACTTGTGGGTTAACCCTGAATTGAGGGGTACCTTCAACTTGAGGAACAACCCTCAAATGAGGGTCCCTTCAACTTCAGGGTTCTTGAGGTGACTTTTGAAGTGACCTGCCACTCATCAGGGTTGACCCCTAACTATTCAGGGTCATTCCTAAATTTTCAGAGTTGTCCCAGAACGTTTCAGGGTTATCCCTCAATTGTTGGAGGTTGTCGCTCAATGTTTGAGGGATATTCCACAATTCTTGGGGGTTGATTCCCTCAATTTTCAGGGTTGATCCACCAACTTTTCACGGTTGACCCTTCAATTGATGGTTCATTCATAGGAATTGAAGGTATTACCCTGAATATTGGAGGCTGAACCCTGAAATTTCAGGCTTTCACCCCCAGAATTGAGGGTGAAACCTTGAACATTGGAGGTTCACCCTCAAACTTGAAGGGTTTTTTCCGTAAGGGCCATTTAGCTTGAATCGGTAGATGTTGAATTATTTCATACGATATCTGGTCAAGGCCTGGCGCTGATTTGTTTTCAGCCTATCCAATTGCGTGATCTAATTCTTAAAAACGTAATAGGTGCATTTAATGAGACGTTGTATTCGGATTGCATTTCCCCATTCATTTCTATGAACGTTGCTCTTTGATTGTTGGCGACTTTTTCACAGGCTTCATTGATCTTAGGATTATTCTCTGTTCTATTTGAGTCCCGGGAGTTAGTTGTCACTTGTAAGGTTCTGTTTTTAAATCCTTTTATAGTCTTCCAAATTTGCCCTACATCCATGGCCGGATTGAGTTCTACTTACTTATTCGTTTGAAAGTCTAGTAGCTACCGAATAAAGCTAACGGAAAAGATACCGCTTTGCCTTTTTCATCCCCTCTCCGAAAGACGAAAAAAAAAACCACCCACACAGTCTCATTATATCTATACGTACACCTAGCTAATCTGTTCAAACGTCGAAGTCAACCGTCTGTAATATTGTTCTCATAATCTGTTGATTGTACCGAAAGGATGAGAGTTCGAAGGTGTGTGGATTGGTCAGTTCTAATCAGTGTTGCGAGTCACTAATTACATTTGTAATGGAATTACTCATTTAATTACCCATTACTTTGGTAATGTGTAATTAAATTGAGTTTAATTACACATTACCAAAGTAATGTGTAATTAAATAAAGTTTGAATACACTTTAAGTTTCAACTCAAGTTGAAACTCGATTTAATTACACATTACTTTGGTAATGTGTAATTAGATGAAAATTCAATTACACATTACGAAAGTAATGAGTGATTGAAAAAAATTTAATTACAATTTTCACAACACTGGTTCTAATACACAGAAAAAAATATATATATAAATATTATACAAACACATGTATATTATTTCTATATTTATCTATCCTTCTCTCTTTTATCTAGTTTTTAAGGCATATAGGTACTAGGTCTGCGCACAGGTTTTTTGGTAAAAACCTCTTGCAGATTTTATGTATTGAAATCTCATGCATAAAATGTACCTCTTTGCACCTGGTCAATAAAATTATTATTATTATTATTATTATTATTATTAAGTATGCTCACAGTATTATATTTAATTTAATTATATTATATTATATTATAATAATTCATTTCATAACAGTTTGTGAATTGTTGTATGAACAAAAAAACGATATAAGAACCAAAAAACTACCTAATAGTTAACTTTGTTCATATTATAGTAGTCAATTATCTTGATAATGAACATTTCTAAGAATAAATTGTTGTTCTTTATTTTTTCTTCTATTTTTCGTTCTCTCTCTTCCGACAACTCCTTTTGTATAACAATTAGAGTATTATATTATAATGTTGAAAATATTTAATAACATAACTTGAGTAATCTCAAAATACACATGTTCAAAGTATATTATATAAGGGACGAGAGAATAGAATAGAATAAATTTTTATTTGTCCATAGCAATCGATTATTGAAAAAGAGAAAAGAAAAAGAAAGAATTCGAATTTTTGCAAAATTTGCATATATGTATATGATCTATTAAGTCATCTTGTAAAAATTACGTATAAGTATGTTTGCAACATAAATATATAAGAAAATTCATACTTATGTAAGAAAATAAAATTCTATTCTATTCTATGACATGTTACACATCAATTATCATATTGTATTGTATTATTACTATATGTGACCTGTTTAAATAAATAAATAAATAAATAAACAAATAATGATAATTACTGTCAAATATATTCATATGTGTGTGATTATTTCATCAATTCCATGAAAGACCAAGAAACAGTTTTGTATAGCTCCCTATTCCTCAGATTTTTAAAACAAAATTCTTCGGTAACATATATAGTCTGCTCGATAATATTTTTCCAAATTTTGTATACAGCTCTTGATAGTTTCTCAGAACAATATTACAATATCCAGTATTTAATTGTAATACTACATACTTCGTTGTTTATTATATATAATTATTATTCGGTATGAATCAGTATGACATTAAAAAAAAAAACAACAAATCATTCAATAATTCGAATATAAGATAGGTATATTAATTTTCAATTAAATAGTCGAGATTGTTGCATTCGAAGTTTTACATATTAGCATACAGAGATTATAGTATAGTCGAATATAGGATTTTATTGATAGAATTAACTAGTTATTATCACAACTATGCTAGTAGTTATATATTAGCTATTATAAATAATAATAATAATAATAATAGAATATCGTCTGATACAGAGTCGATACAATCTCCAATTCCAGACAGACAGCCCAATGGGTAATCCCCAATGGATTTTGTCCAATATATCAACAACTAGTTAGACGCAACAAGAACTGGACAATCCATGTGTCAACTCTACGTTCTCGTAAGTCTATGCTAAAATACTTCAATATAAGTCCAGTCATTGACTGTATACATACAACAATAGATAGACAAGCCTAATGTAAAATCCAGGTGTAGTTATGAATTATTGGAAGCTTTCCAATTACGTCAATTTTCAAGCACAGTGCGACACAAAGCTGTGTTATTGGTCACTTCTTTTGGATCGCACCAATAAGAACAGTTTTGTGTCGCACTGTGACTGAAAATTGACGTAATTGGAAAGCTACCATAAACAGCGTATGCTATCTCGGTCGGTAAGTTCGTACACTGTACGTTCCTTCCTTCCGATGAAACTAACTATTACTATAATGCAACGGGGTTAGACATCTTAATATTTTTCACAATCAACGTATACCAGCTGATCAACTATCTTCGCCATAAATTAAATACTGTTTCTATAAACGTTTAGTAGTATCATTTCTGTGTTCGTTCGCAGCTACTATTCGGTGTGTATCGTGGTGTGAGTATAGATGGTGTGCCTAGGAGTGCAGCTTCTCTCTCTAAAAAAGTGTCTCTCTCGTCTGGCAATGGACTTAAGTATCAAAGTGTACCAACCGTTGAAATTCCCTAGAATCGTTAGGGATTTGTTTAGCTAATGTTGGATTTCTCTGGGGAATTCACGAGCGGATGTTTTAAATATTGCGAAATTATAAAATCTACAAAAATTTGATGTCAACTCAGAAATTTAATTTGTAGATATAATAAAAAATAGTAGATAGGTAATTATCAATTTTATTGGTAGGACATAAAATAAAGTATGCAAATTTGGTATAATGCAATGCGCACAATGTCACGCGACTGTATTTTATATATTTAAAAAAACTTGTAAGCAATAATATAATTCAGTGGAACAACATTAGCAGTATTAAAATAACACATCAGTGAGCAATATACAATACAGTGGTACAACGTAAAAGTTAACAACGTAAAGATATCTTATGATTAATATAATAATGAGATTACGAATCTCATAAAATTTACAGTACAAACTTACATTTTTTTTGTATTTAATTTAATTTATATTATTATTCTGACAATGAGAAATGATGAAAAATCATTATATTTATAATAATACTGAATTTAGTTGTTTGATGTGTATGACATTGAAGTTTGCATCGTCGGAACGCAACGAAATTCAACGTGAATTTAAAAAAAATATACATAGCATAAAAATGATCCTACTAGGTTTATTAACATTTTCAAGTTATTTCTAGTCGTTTTCAATTTTCAGACATAGCAGGATCATTTTTGGTAAATTGATATATTAAAAATTTTTATTTTTTTTTCGGAGTTCGTTGCGTTTCAACGATGCAGACTTCAATGTCATTGATGTGTCCAAGTTATGAATTTCTCGGTCAGCCGAGAAATAAGGTCGGTCTTTTGTCGGAGTCGAAGTTTTCACTGCATGATGAAAGTAAAACTTGTTTTCGGTAATATGGAATGCTTATTTCTTTTCTTATTGGTTGTATGCTCTTCTGCCCGAACATATTCTAACTGAAAGAATAAGACAAAAATTGTTACATATAATTGAACGAGGTATGGTAAGCAATAATTGGTAGACAATTCACAGACAATTTCCCAGGAATATGGTCTACGATCTTAATCCTTTGCGGTCACACGTTCCTATACATTTACCGGACGGTCACATGGGGTCGAAGGGACCCCAGCTGATCTGAAACGCTTGCCATATGAAAATTACCTGTCCCTTCGGGACCAAAAAATTATGGAACGTACTTTGAACCTTGTAGAATATGTAGCAAAAGTTAATACAGTCGAGACTCCCAATAAGAGCGCTACGGGGCTGTAGGAGAAGGAAATGTGGTACCCCCACTCTCTATTGAAAAGCTCGCTCGCTCGGAACGTAAACCGGTTTCTCAATAAACAAGCACGGTGGTGGGGGTACTGCTCGGCCACGGATTAGGGGAAGCGCTCTTATTGAGAGCCCTCTTATTGGGAGTCCCGACTGTATATAAGAAACTAAATGACAACACACGTTGAAAAAATGTGGAAAATGCTTAAAAGTTGAAATGTGAACTTAGACAAAAACGACGAAAAACACCGGGGTCGTATTAACCGCGGGTGACCGCGAAGGGTACAATAACTGATTAAATTTATACCGATAATTGATACTCACCATTCTCAAAGATTGCCGGCATTTTCACCTGCTCAATTCTCTTCAACCAACCCTCACGCATCACGCCGGATTGTGGTAAACGAAAAAAGCTTATGTATCCGTTAGATTTCCGAACGTAAAAAGTGGTGCCATAGTTGAATAAAAAATTATTCCCCAGCAATATAGGGTTTTCTTAGACAGCTGGTACTCATCATACTTAAGTCTGTTTTGTTTTGAAAAGTGGGCGTGTCAGGGTAGTTCTAGGCACACCATCTAATATTCACACCACGAATAGAACTAAAGAACCGAGACAATCACTAATATGAAAACGAATTTTGTTTGTTTAAAATGTTTGTGAAGAAAACACAAAGTTTCCTGTTCATTAATAAACGGCTCGTTCTTATTATCAATGACGAACACTGCGCGTCATGACTACTTATCTACAATCTCTCCCTATTTAGATTTTTATCGGGCCAAACAATCCTCTCGATCCAGTCGAGGTAGTGTGATATTCTCGTGTAAACACCAGGAGAATTTTTTATTGCACACGAACGCCCAAAGCTTGTTATGCCTATGATTTGATCAAGGCATGTATAATTGGGATGTGATACTTGTAAAGGGCCTCCAGAATCCCCTTGGCAAGTATCGCTGTGCCAATCACCGTCGATATCTCCGGCGCACAACATGCTCGGTACAATTCCTCTTGGAATAGCAATGGAGCGATTGAGATTCAAAGCGCAAGCTACATTGTCGACGATGTCTAGACGGACTTTTAGCAATTCGTCACTTTGATCTTCCGCGATTCCAGTGACACCCCAGCCAGTTGCCCAAGCCTTTGTCGGCGTAGTGTCAAACTCTGTGTACAAGCACGCAGGCTTTATATTGGACCCAAATCGGAGGGGTTTATCAAGTTGCAGAAGAGCTAGATCAGCATAAACTGCCGGAGGCTTGTACGACGGGTGTCGTATAATTTTCTCAATCCTGATCAATTTTCCAGTGGCATTATGGCTTAATTGCTGGACGCCGATGCGCACTACTTGCGGAGGGCCTAACCGTCCGTGGGTACAATGGGCTGCTGTTATCACCCAACTATGTGAGATCAGACTACCCCCACAGAGAAAAGACATCTCATTGTCTGGGGAGAGCCACCCGAGGGCTGCCATGTGAGAGAATTCACCCGATCGGGCAGTCATACCATTTATTATCAACGGGTTTTCTAAGCCTCTGCAATTAATCTGACCAGATTTCGTCCTCAGTTGAATAGCTCGCGAAATACCGGTCAGTGGATGGATCCACACATTCCTGTTTCCTATGGCTCTGTTGTACTCGGCACATTTCAATTTCGCCTTTCTCCCTATAAGGGTTTCTTCCGGGAAACTCCAGTCCCTCTGAATGCTTGACTGATGTCTGTTTGTCCCGTTAAATAGTAGGGGACTCTTATCAGTTTCAAAATATGAATGATTCTTATATCTTTCAATGCTACTGCTGCTAGTTGGTTTTGCCAAAGCCGATCCAACAGATTTCGCAGTTGTTGTTTTCGGCCTTTTCCACGCGGAAAATTTTTGCAGACCTACTTTTGCCGCCGACAATGAATTGTCGTGGTAAACAATGCCTGGATTTTTTTGTTGCATAGTCAAGTCAGAGCTGTGATATGAGGAAGTAGTCTCAGTTAGTCTTCGTTCGTGAATTATTGAATCTGCTTCGTTAGGCCATAGCCAGGAGTCGTTTACTTTTATAGGATTTTCAGAGCTAAGAAACTTCAAATTCAATAGTAAAACGATGAAAGAACGATTCAAAACAAAATGTGCCATGTTTGTTTACGCATCGGTAAGTTCGACTCGCTTGGTACTTTAAAAATGATCCGACAACTTTCTCAACTGGTATGAACTTTCACATATGGTATGAACTTTCTCAACTTGTCACAAGATCAACAGTCTAGACACGCCGAACGCCAAACAACAACTGAACTGTAATGGCGTCGAATGGCGTCTTATATTACGCCAAGAATGCCCGCAGGGTAGCGCAGCGCCGCCAGCGCCTCTTCAGTTGGCTCGAATCACTCAAATAGTCTCACGCCCCACCGCACAGTGGGGAATTTTGACGAAAACGTGGCCATAATCCAGGGGATCATCGGAATTTTTCCAAATTCGATATACTCATGTTTTTGGAGTTGCTGATTACGAATCTGGTATCCAAATTCGGAAAAACAAAATGGCGGCTTCAATATGGCCGATAAAAACATGAATTTCGTAAAAAAACACGATTGATTATTAGGGTGTGTCACTTTTTTTTTTTTCTTGGATTCGGGCCCTAACAGCACGGAACGTTGCAGCAATATCTCAGCAACATTGCTAAATTTTATTTCCATTGCATTGCACTACAATGTTGCTGCAAGATCTCTGCAATATAACATTTGCAACATTGCATTGCAATGTTGCCGCAAGGTTGCTGCAATGCAACTATGTTATATTTATATATTCACGCATGTGAAAATACAAGAATTCAATTTTCCATGTATCAATCAAACGGACAAAATAATTACGGACAAAAACGGACACTTATAATTAACTGTAACTTGAATGCCATATGGTGACAGAATTTATCACTAGATTTCATCATTTATTTTTATTTCACTGATAATTAACCCGCCACGGGTCAACAGTTACAGTTACATACATATTGATGTCAATCCTCACGAATCAAAGTTTACCTATTGAGTCTAAAAGTGTTAAAGGTTGTAACAGGCGACGTTGGATCCAGATCGACACCGGACGTCAGTTGATCAACGAAGTTAAGCAATCTCATCGGCGACCAGGATTTGGATGGGTGACCCACATGAATAAAAACGATTAGTCTGCGAATAGAAAATTTCGAACACTCCGGATATTCACTGTGCTCGACCGCTCAAAAAAGAATTAGTTGTGGGTGAAAAAATCTCAATCCGTTTTTTTTTTTTTGTTTTTTGTTTTTTTGTGCTAAAAGAAACGAATGGAACCGATAGAATCCTATATACAAAATGAGAAAGTTAATTGGGTAACACCGATACGAACGAATTGGAAATGTAAATTGGAAAAGGGCCTTTCATTAGGAAATAACCCTGGTAGAAAATTGACCAGACGATCTGGCCTTTTAACAGATTCTGCGCAGATCATCTGGGCAGAATCTGCCCAGATATTCATGGTGTATTTGGCCAGTATCTGACCAAAATCTGGTGAATGATTCCTAGCTCCTATGTTTGAGGTTATGTAAACCCAATGTTACAAGCTGGAAAAATGAATGAAAATGATCGTGCTCAACACCTCTAAACTTAAAATTTATAAATATATATTTCAAACATAGTATGCCGATGACACGTGTACACTAAACGTAATGGATTCTGATCCGGACGAGTTGGACAATTCTAGAAACAGCCAATCGGCGCTCTGGATTTTTTTAATGTTCTGTTCTGTTATACTCACAGTAAATATGCATCGAAACGCATCAGTTTTTTTTTTTGTTAGACAATAATGAATATACTAAAGTATATTCGACATTCAAAGACACACTGATTGTTGATCGTACCTCACATTTTCGTGATTGATAATTTTCAGGACAATCTATGCCCGCCAAGTTTGTATCATCATACGAGATACTGCCTTAAGCAATATTTCCCGTCGCCAATATGCTATTATGTCGAAGGTAACGAATGATTTTCTATTGGTTTTCCATTGATTTCCATTGACTAGCATTCAGAAAATATAATTCTAAATATCAAAATTATTTAATGGAGTGCTTGGCTTTAATGTTGCCTGATTTCACGTACAAGGTTTTTGTATTATTTTGTGTAAAGAAATGACGTTTGTAATCTGTCGCTGGTAAAGAGTATGATGCTTCTGAGTTTTGGCTGGTGAAACCATTTTTGTACTTGGCGGTAACTTTCGACATTTATAATGTTTTTGCCGGGTATTTCATTACTTTTTGCATATATATGCTTGATTTGAAAATTTTCAAATCAAGCATATAGTGCAACAATATCTTTGAATTTACGTAAATTATGCGAGCAAAATCGTACTTTCTGTGGAACTATTGACAAGATGTTGGAGTTATGGCTTGTAGTCTATAGCATCGTGTCCGATGCTTCGCCCAACCCGAACCGGACCCGTTCATTCGTTTTTTAAATATCGTACCTGCTAGACTTTTTCTTTCATTGTTATTTCTCTTCAATGACATTTCACAAAAGGAAAAAAATTCCCGAAAATTGGCAAATTTTGAGCTCAACTGCAAGTGGTCTCTCATTGATTTCTTTCATAAATATTTGATCAATATTAGAACCCTGAAAATTATTTCGCTTCTTCTTAAATAACATAACTACCGCAATTTCACGAGAAACAATTCGTGCCAACTATGCTCTCGTGTCTGATAGTCGTCAAAGCTATTAGAAAAAATATAATTATAGTGTTCGTTCGTTGAATGCGTGAATGAGCGGGTGACGGTTCGGCAGCTCAAAAAAAAGTTCAGATTCAAAACGCTTATGAGTAATAATGCTTCCTTGCTTCTTTGTTTTCTCGGGATATTTATGTTCCAATTTTCCATAGGAATTGCGGTACTAATTAAATAATTATGTATCAATAATAATAAGAAAAGAAAAAAAAACTTTGAGTTTCAGTACATGAAATATTTAAAAAATTAATGATGAACCACTTGAAGTCGAGCTGAACATTCGAATCTTAGCTAGAATCTTTCCCTTCGTGTAAACGAACTTTGAAGCAGGTAATGTACATGAAATGAAACATGAAAAAACAACACCATACTACGCACTGCGCACGTATGTACGAAATCATCATGATTCGCAGGCGCTCACGTATCTCATATATCTTTAGACTTTCATGCACCAAACCTGTCTTCAACGACTGTTTTGCAATAATAGATTCTGAAAACACTAGTAAGATCTGCAATGTTGTGTCAATGTACTTTATGATGAATTTAACAATAAAAAAAAAAAAAAAAAAAAAAGGTAATGATAATAATGATGATAATGATAACGATAATGATGATGATGATGATGATGATGATGTTAATAATAATATTAATAATATTAATCATTTTGATTCTATAATTATCGGAAAATATCGTGGTCCCGAGACACATATGAGCGGATCCACGTCACTTCACTCAAAAGAAAACCCGTCAAGTCACGGATCTTTGCGCCATTCGACATATCTTTAGTACTAAGGGAAAAAAAAATACGACTTCAGGGATTTTGAAAAATTTTTAAAAATGGCGGAGTTAGAGCTATTTGAATGTTGGTAAGTCGCTGTTGCACCGCTATGTTTGAAAATTCATATCTCCGAAAGTATTTAGCGGAGCGGACTGATCCTAGAATCATTTTGTTCGTAAAAGAATGCGCTTTCATAGAAAAAATTTTGTTTACAAAAAAAAAAATTCTTTCTATTTTTTTTCGTCGTTTTTATTTTTAATTTCGCTGCCATTTCCGCGGGACCTACAGGAATCCATGGAGATAATTTTTTTCGGATAGCCGAATCCTTCCCCTTCAACCCTAAAAAAAACAATTTATGGAGAACCTACCTGGACCGGAGAAAAAAAATAAAACGTCTTGTCGCGCGTCGCCGCGGGCGTCAATCCACGTCCGCGCGGCGAGCTCCTTGTGTTGCGTAGTGGAGTTAAATTACATTTGATGCTTCTCTACTTACCCGGGCTATTCATTCTCCGAAAATAGTCGTTTAACCACCTTAGTCTTCGCTTATCCATCTACTGGTCATGTTTTCTCGGAGTTACATATCCCTATACCTGTTCTGGAAATTCGAAGTCACCAACTGCACAAAATCTGATCGCTTTGTGTTAAATATCCAAAAGTAATTAATCCCTTTACTTGTATCGGAATATAATCCCTCAATTTACGGGGTTGTTTTGAAAAGGGAAATCATTGAAGCATCAATGTCTGTGACAGGAAACACTATAGGCTTCGAAGAATCCATTGTTTCGTATGGCCCAAGCGGACCGGAACAGTCGAGCGCGGTCAAATTGGTCCTTTATGCGTGACCCACGTGTAAGGATCAACTTAATCCCTTCTTGCCGCATTTACCAAGTGCAACAATTGCACCAAGTTGCCTGCACCTGGTGTAAGGCATCTTTTGAACTGACCTGAAATATAAGGCTCAGCAATTTTGTGGATAACTTCTGTGATCAATTGTCAAAATTGGTTGCACATGATTTCATTGCGAAGCAGCAAAGTAGTTATTCGCAGAAGATGAAAGAGAGTTCGAAAGTTGGCGAATTTTTAGTGGTATGCGATTTTGCTGAGAATTATGCATTTGTTGTACAAGATTCCGCGCAAGGGTTTCACTGGAGCAATAATCAGGCAACTATTCATCCAATCGTGGTTTACTATAAAAGTTACGGTGATGACCAGTTGAGACATTTTAGTTTTGTGATAATTTCAGAGCATCTGAAACATAATACAGTTGCGGTTCATTTATTTCAAAAAAAAATTAGTCAACTTTATGAAAGTGAAGTTTCAAGATTCAATTCCCATAGACAAAATAATTTATTTCTCTGATGGAGCAGCTTCCCAATATAAGAACAAGAAGAATTTTATAAATTTAACACATCACTTTGAAGACTTTCAATGCCACGCCGAATGGCATTTCTTTGCTACATCACATGGAAAAGGGTCGTGTGATGGGGTAGGTGGAACTGTTAAGAGATTAGCTTCACGTGCGAGTTTACAACTGATTGGCAATTCTGATCCTATTCAAACACCGCTGGATCTATATAATTGGGCATGTTCTTATTTTCGAAGCATATCTTTTGCGTACTGTACGGCTGCAGAACATCAACCGGAAGAATCTATTCTATACAAAATCGATTTGATAAAGCCTTGACAGTTCGTGGCACTCTGAAATTACATGCGGTCATTCCAATATCTCATAAACTCGTAAAAACAAAATTATTTTCCGCATCAGAAAATTTTGAGTCCATGAAAATTATGAATTAATTTCAAACAGAGGTGTCCTACACTAAGTGCCATCGAGCAAATCATCGCTAGAAACATCGGCCCTTTTCAGAGCCACCAAAATATTGCAAAAGATCGGCGCGGGGCGACGCGCGACAAGACGTTTTATTTTTTTTCTCCGGCCTAGGTAGGTTCTCCGTAAATTTTTTTTTTTTAGGGTTGAAGGGGAAGGATTCGGCTATCCGAAAAAAATTATCTCCATGGATTCCTGTAGGTCCCGCGGAAATGGCAGCGAAATTAAAAATAAAAACGACGAAAAAAAATAGAAAGAATTTTTTTTTTTTGTAAACAAAATTTTTTCTATGAAAGCACATTCTTTTACGAACAAAATGATTCTAGGATCAGTCCGCTCCGCTAAATACTTTCGGAGATATGAATTTTCAAACATAGCGGTGCAACAGCGACTTACCAACATTCAAATAGCTCTAACTCCGCCATTTTTTTAAATTTTTCAAAATCCCTGAAGTCGTATTTTTTTTCCCCTTAGTACTAAAGATATGTCGAATGGCGCGAAGATCCGTGACTTGACGGTTTTTTTTTTTGAGTGAAGTGACGTGGATCCGCTCATATATGTATCTATGTCGACATCTTCGTGCATATATAAGATAATTATTTTTTTCTTAATTACTCCGGCATGCGTGATCGAATGTTGCTAAAAAACGATAGGGGGCGAGATTTTGGTGTTAAGAACACCCCCTCCAAATTGCAAGTTCATAGGTGCAACGGTTCGACAGATATCGGGGTCCCAAGAATCCCAAGAAGAACGTTCTGCGACGAAGAAGAACCAGGAGATTGTGTTTTTCGATCAACTTTGACAGTCAATATCTCAGGAACTACCAGGTCAATTTCGTTCAACTTTTTGGAGGAATGTTGGGTGGAGTGGGTCTTACGCCTCTACAAATTTTGTTAAAAAATATTCAGCGGTTCGAAAGATATGACAGTTTTTTCACAAGAACAAAAGCTTGCTCGGGATAACGATTCGGGGCTACGGGTACTTGGCGGCGATTCGCTGCCGCGAATCTTGATTTCCGATGCAATTGGAATAGTGAGAATAATAATTTTATGAAAACAAAAAATGAAAAATAAAAACGAAAAGAAACCGTAAAACCAATCCAGTTTTTGTAACGCTGTCCGCTTATGAGTCTTGCTGATATAGTATCGCTCCGAATATATATATTAGACCTGATTAGACCTCTCCTTAAGAAGGGTAAAATCGAGTTTCGATCGGGCCACCCCTCAAAGTGGTTCGAAATAGTAAAAAAAAAAAACTCAAATTTTTTTCAACTTTTTTCGTCCATATTTATACCCACCGCTAAAAAGCCTTATTTATTCCCATAAGAAAAGCATTGATTTTTCAAGGTTTTTAATCAAAAATTCGTACTGGGTCTGAAAATAGTCGTCAAAAATTTCCAAAGAAGCAAAATGGAGGTGAATTCGTCCACTTTAAACCGCCGCTTGGAAAATTGGGCTATCTCTATTTTTGACTCCGCTATCTAACTTTTAGTGCGGCAAGAAATTTGACTAGTGAATACAAGCTATTGGGATTGGTCTTGAAGAAAAAAGAAATTCTTCGTTGAAAATAACAAATAGAAATTCAAAAATTTCGATTACCTCATCTTCCTTCTGAGTATTTGGGAAACCGCTAAAAAAAGATTTAAAAAATTTCGACAAACGTCATTTAAATTTAATTTATAATTTATTTTTACTTTTAATTATTTTATTTTAATTTTTTTCTAAGGATTGGGTATACATTTTTTCACGCGACTAATTAGTTTGCACAAAGAATTTTCGATTTTCTACGACCACTCCGATTCAATTCTTCCGATATTTTAGTTCTCCAAATGACGTTTTTCGACATTTTTCAAATCTTTTTTAAGCGGTTTCTCAAATACTAAGAAGGAAGATGAGGTGATCGAAATCTTTGAATTTCTATTTGTTATTTTCAACAAAGAATTTCTTTTTTCTTTAAGACCAATCCCAAAAGCTTGTATTCACTAGTCGAAATTTCTTGCCGCAAGTTAGATAGCGGAGTCAAAAATAGAGATAGCCTATTTTCCAAGCGGCGCTTTAAAGTGGACGAATTCACCTCCATTTTGCTTCTTTGGAAATTTTTTTACGACTATTTTCAGACCCAGTACGAATTTTTTATTAAAAACCCCGAAAGATCAATGCTTTTCTTATGGGAAATAGTAAGACTTTTTCTTGCGGTGGTAAATATGGACGGAAAAAAATTGAAAAAATTGGACATATTTTTTGAATTATTTCAAACCACTTTGAGGGGTGGCCCGATCGAAATTCGATTTTACCCTTCTTAAGGACAGGATTAATATACAGGGTGATTTTTTTTAATCGCCCCAGTCTGATATCTCCGAAACCAAGCAAGATACGGGAAAACACCTCAGACAAAACTTATAGGATATTGAGGGGGAAGGGATATGGTGCAATCATATCTTTTGTAGGTGGAGGCGCTGAGCTGTGGTGAAGGTCAACTTGGTTTTTTTTTGAATGGAATGGTAAAGTTTTCTTCACAGCATCTGAAAGAGCATCAGATTCTGCATCAAAAACACCTGACCAGATATTTTCTAAAGTTGATGGTTTATGAGATAAGACCTGGGCAAGTTGAATCAAAGAGGAAGTCCAAATTACTTGAATACCGTTCTCAAGTTTTCTCGAACATGTCTGAGATACTTTTTTATGGAAGATAAAAATCAAAAGTTGGTACAAACTGATTGAACCCAGAAATGACAGTAATGACGATATCATTATTGATAAAATTTATTGACCTCAACTTATTTGACCGTGATATCTAATCTTGACAACTCCAAGTAGAAAAGTATCTCAGACAGTTTCGAGAAAACCTAAGAATAGTATTCAGGTAATTTGGACTTCCTCTTTTGATTCAACTTGCCCAGCTCTTATCTCATAAACCATCAACTTTAGAAAATATCTGGTCAGGTGTTTTTGATGCAGAATCTGATGCTCTTTCAGATTCTGTGAAGAAAACTTTACCATTCCATTCAAAAAAACCAAGTTGACCTCCGCCATAGCTGAGCGCCTCCACCTACAAAAGATATGATTGCACCATATCCCTTCCCCCTCGATATCCTATAAGTTTTGTCTGAGGTGGTTTCCCGTATCTTGCTTAGTTTCAGAGATATTAGCCTGGGGCGATAAAAAAAAATCACCCTGTATATCCGAAATTTTCAATTTCTTTTTTTCGTCTTTCTGGAGTGGGCACTCAACATCCTACCCCTAACCCCCCCCCCCCCCCCCCCCCCCCCCCCCCCCGTTACGCCAATGACTAAATATCAGTTGATTTTTTTTTTTTTTTTACAACTCACTCTGCAGCAAGCACCCTGACACGTCTATATGTGAGAGGCTAGGGAAACTCAGTCAGGAAGCACCTCGACATGACTTAATATATCCGATTATTTATTAATATTCAATAGTGGCTCCGAATCTGAATTCTGAATTTTCAATGCCAAATCGGGTTCACTGACTCCAAAAACCTCGAAAGAGAGATTTTTGTGCCACTGCCAGTGAATTTTACAATTTCAACCGACATATTGTGTCCACCATCTTGAATTCTGAATTTTCAATGCCAAATTCGGGTTCACCGACCCCAAAAACCCCGAAGTATAAATTTTTATGCCATTTTGATAACAGTTTGACTTTTGGCCACGGAATCGGGTCGCCCGGCCCACTGTGGTATGGTTGATTGAATATTTTAGAAATTTTGAGAGAGTATGCTGCATTGATGTAATTTCGGACCGAACGTTTCGACGGCTTTCAGTCGTCGTTTAGTTGATTGAGGGACTGCTGTAAGTCAAAGAGTATTTTGTGGTACCTGGGTACGCAACTCAAAATGATGTTAGGAAAATCCGGAAAGTTTTATAAAATATAGGACCGAGAATAGTACATCACAATACAAGTCCGGTATAAACTTTTTCTGACAAGTGTGAGTTTGCAGCACGAGCCGAAGGCGAGTTTTGCAATCACACGAGATCAGAAGAAGTTTCTCCGTCGAGTATTGTACAAAATTTTACTTCGGGAGGTGTGAAAATGAGGGTTTTTAGCCACGCCAAGCGTGGCTAAAACGTCCAAAATCACCCAGAGTGAAGTATAAGTCTATTGAGTGATCGGCGCTCAGACGCTGGCTCCATTATATGCAATTTTTTGGGCAATTTATGAAAAGGAGCAAAAGTGGGCACCTCTACGTTGAAGTGAAGGTTATAAGGAACACTTCGATGTGTGTAACTTTATAATAACTTAGTGGAACGACGCGGTACGATTAAAGAGAAGTTACGGTACTTTGCTGAAATACTGATTATTCGTTATTACTTATTATCAACTGCACTGATAACCTCGACTAAAAAATAATTTTTTGAATACTGTCACCATATTTTGAGCTTGTGCGTATCTGAGTATGAAGAAGAAGAAGAAGCAACAATGTCAAAATTATGAACTGAACCAGAAATATCACGAATATTTGAATGGAAAGAATATAAAAGATTTCAGTAGATTTTGATACTTTGGGTAACTGTTAAGGGAGCAGGATATTTTTATCATTCGTCAAATAATTTATAACATAGATACGTCAACTATTAAGTGATTACAATAGCTCAATTATTTTGTCCATATTCAAAAGGATGTGTTGGAGCAAACGATATGCATTTGACTGAGCAAAATGCGGCGATCAAATATGGGGAAGTGAATACACTCCTAACAAAAATTAGCGGGCCACCCAATTTTTGCTTCGAAAAATGTTCCATTTCAAATTCTCGTAATTCGGCGAAAAATTGACTTAGCGAGTCGTTTGTAAAATCATTTCAAAGCTTGAAGCTTCATCTTTCAGATGCTCACTTTCGATTGCGTTGATGTTTTTTTTGTCTTGAGTTATGGTCCCTTGAACCATCTCGTGCCAAATTTGTGTATTGATGTTCCAACTTCAAAACAACGCACGGGGTCGGTCAGTATCGGAATTTTGATTTCAAGACATTAATTTTGAAGCTTGGAATGTCCTCTTCAAAACCCTTTTTTTGAAATTGCTCTACGATTTTTTTTCATGGAGTTATGCGTTGCTGAATCAAAAATTGTCTTTCAATTTTTGGTCTGTGGTGCAATTTCCATGCATGGTCGTACCGATCTCGTGATTATTCTACCACTTTAAGTGATACTAATGCCGGAGGTACTGTTTAAATCGTCCGTATGTGTTAAAAATCGAATAACTTTACAAAAAAAAATCGTAGAGCGAATTCCAAGATCTGGTTTCGAAGGAAAGACTTCAAAGTTGAAGTTCTAACCTTGGGCCACCTGTGTCGCTATTTTTGCGCGTGCTACCTGAGGTCAAAGTTCGAATTTCCATTTCGCGGTTCGGAGGGTCTCGTTTGGATGGTGATCATGGCTTGGAAACGTCACCGAATAAAAATTGCAATGAGATTTCAGAAAGATGAAGATTTGAGCTTCAAAAGCCATATTTGGGAACCTCGATACGAGGACTCGTTCGCTCAGGGCATGCGATCAAAAATTGAAAGACCATTTTTGCTTCAGCAACGCATAACTCCATGAAAAAAAATCGTAGAGCAATTTCAAAAAAAGAGTTTTGAAGAAGACATTCCAAGCTTCAAAATGAATGTCATGAAATCAAAATTCCGATACTGACCGACCCCGTGCGTTGTTTTGAAGTTGGAACATCAATACACAAATTTGGCACGAGATGGTTCAAGGGACCATAACTCAAGACAAAAAAAACATCAACGCAATCGAAAGTGAGCATCTGAAAGATGAAGCTTCAAGCTTTGAAATGATTTTATAAACGACTCGCTAAGTCAATTTTTCGCCGAATTACGAGACTTTGAAATCGAACATTTTTCGAAGCAAAAATTGGGTGGCCCGCTAATTTTAGTTAGGAGTGTATTTTTTTGAATCAACAAAATAGTCTTTGATTCAAACAAGTAAGGTAAACGTCCCGATGGCCGGACAGGTCCCAGTCACCGGACAGAAAGTGTGTGCAAGAGAGACAGAAATACGATTTCGTATGGATGTCCGGCCATTGGGACGTCAACCTTAGCTGTCCGATTATCGGGACGTTTACCTTAGTGTTAGGCATGGAGTAGAAGGAGGCATATCTTCAATCTAAAATGTGGTCTACGCTATAGATGGCGCTGTTCTTAGTAAGCGGAGGCCTACTTCCGCCTGCGTCTGCGTATAACATGTTCTGATTACGTCACAGTATCATGGCGTTGACAAAATTCAAGTCATTCCATGATTAAAATTTCCCGCTCACCGGAAGTCCGTGTCCGCTTAATGGTAACAGCGCCATCTATTACGGGAAAAATTCGTCCCACTTTTTCAATACAGCGTGTATAGGGAGATATGCCTCCTTCTACTCCATGGTGTTAGGGGAAGCAAGCGATAGTATCGAATTGAACGAGATTTATTCTAACCAAATCAGAAATACTTGACCCAACTAATTATTCCAACAAAATATATTTCATTGGTTCAAGAAATCCTTTCTCTGCGTGTATTTGTGGGATATCAAGTCCACATTCTTTCACTCGAAGATTAACTTTGAAATGAATTATATATTTTATTAAACCAAATAATTGTATTACACGTTATCTTATTACACGTTCTCTTATTGAGCGCTCAGAACAGATTTACCTTACTAGTCAGCTCTCGAAGTAGAAAGGGGGGGGGGGGGGGGAGGGAGGGAGTACAAAGCAAAAACTGACCAACACCCATGCCTATTGTATAACTATAGATGCTCAGAGAGAGAGAGAGAGAGAGAAAGAGTATTTTATTGATCCTGGAGTTGAACTCCTTAAGGACCACAGGCAAGATTCACAATAAGCAATACAGAATATATACATATACAATAGATAACAATGAGTCTTAATATAATTATAATTATACATAAAGTCGATCACTAGACTAGCAAAGAGTGTGCGTTATTTTATATAACAGCCCACAACATACAAGTATAAGCATAAAACTAAATTCATTAGATTAAATTAAAGTAGATCAAATCGAAATGACACAATGGGCAAATAATAATTTCTTAACTAGCAGAACATAATGCGATAAGGTAGAAGCAAAAACAACAACAACAATAATAGGCAGCTGCATGCAGAGCAGGATATTAGTCAGCAGGAGGACCCGCTTCGCGCTCCTCTTCCAACAGTAGGCGCCGAAAGCATCGAGTCCGAAATATCGGCAGAGTCGGAGCAGTTGTAATGTCAGGCGGCAGCGAATTCCAAAACTGTATGCCCGAGACTAAAAATGAGTTTTGGTATGCAGCAGTACGTATTGGAGGAGGACGAAGCGAGTCCGTCCGAGACAGAGAGAGAGAGAGAATAGAATAGAGAGAGAGAGAGAGAGAGAGAGAGAGAGAGAGAGAGAGAGAGAGAGAGAGAGAGAGAGAGAGAGAGAGAGAGAGAGAGAGAGAGACATGTAAATGGTAAAATAAAAACTAAAGACAAAATTTTCAGGATTTCTTTCCAACGCAATTATTGTTGAAGCATTGATATTCAAATTTTTGTTTAGGGTAGTTTATTGAACATCCGAAGATGTGAACAAAAAAAAAAAATAGAAAAATTTAGTTTATGCGTAAAATGCTTGTTTGCAAACAGCCTGGAAAGAAAATTGTATTTGTTCAACGACATTTTTTCCTCGAAATTACGAACTGTTGATCAGTTTTAGCACTTTTTTTTTGTTTTTTTTTTTTTTTTTTCTTGTCTGTAAACCAAATAGGAAAAAGATATTTGTATTCTATATACTATATGAAATTATACGCTGTCGATAAACAGAGAAAAACAAAGAAAACAAAAATAAAAACAAAAAAGTTTAATTTCGAATAATCGCGGGATTCACAGAAATAAAAAAAAATTAATGCGATTTTCACCAAGAATTTTCGTGTTCTTTATGCAGAAAAAAAAAAAAAAAAAAAAAAAAAAGAAAAAAGACAATTGTTCAATTTAATTTTTGGAATTATGTATCCGAAAAAAAACTTTGGTTTTATTAAATCGGTTGAATCTTTTTTCTTTTTTTTTTTCTTATCACTGACGCAGATTTAAAAAATGTAGTTTCGAAAAAAACGCGTAATTCTTTCTTTCTTTAAACTATCACAGGCTACAGCATCTATAGAATTCAAAATTTCGCTTCAAAATTTTCGTACGACATTCTTAAGATGTTGAGCTATATCGATTATTGAAAAAGAGAAAAGAAAAGAAAAAGAAATTTAATTTTTGCAAAATTTGCATATATGTATACTATCTATTAAGTCATCTTGTAAAAATTACGTATAGATATGTTTGTAAGATAAATATACAAGAAAATTCATACTTATGCAAGAAAATAAAATTCTATTCTATTCTATTGTATTGTATTGTTACTATGTGA
This sequence comes from Tenthredo mesomela, assembly GCA_943736025.1. Classification (NCBI taxonomy): domain Eukaryota; kingdom Metazoa; phylum Arthropoda; class Insecta; order Hymenoptera; family Tenthredinidae; genus Tenthredo; species Tenthredo mesomela. The sequence continues at coordinate 44,133,925 of OX031016.1, forward strand.
CCTGGTTAAATAAATAAACAAATAAACAAATAATGATAATTATATGTCAAATATATTCATATGTGTGTGATTATTTCATCAATTCCATGAAAAAATTCCAAGAAACCGTTTTATAGCTCCCCATTCCTCAGATTTAAAATAAAATTTTTCGGTAATATATTAATATAGTCTGCTCGATAATATTTTTCCAAATTTTGTATACAGCTCTTGATAGTTTCTTAGAACAATATTACAATATCCAGTATTTAATTGTAATACTACATACTTCGTTGTTTATTATATATAATTATTATTCGGTATGAATCAGTATAACATGAAAAAAAACAACATATTATCATTCAATAATTCGAATATAAAATAGGTATATTAATTTTCAATTAAATAGTCGAGATTGTTGCATTCGAAGTTTTACATATTAGCATACAGAGATTATAGTATAGTCAAATATAGGATTTAATTGATAGAATTAACTAGTTATCATCACAACTATGCTAGTAGTTATATATTAGCTATTATAAATAATAATGATAATAATAATAGAATATCGTCTGATACAGAGTCGATACAATCTCCAATTCCAGACAGACAGCCCAATGGGGAATCCCCGATGGATTTTGTCCAATATTCTAACAACTAGTTAGACGCAACAAGAACTGGACAAAATCTCAACTCTACGTTCTCGTAAGTCTATGCTAATATACTTCATTAAGTCCAGTCATTGACTGTATACATACAACAATAGATAGACAAGCCTAATGTAAAATCCAGGTGTAGTTATGAATTATTGGAAGCTTTCCAATTACGTCAATTTTCAGGCACAGTACGACACCAAACTGTTGTTATTGTTGCGATCCAAAAGAAATGACCAATGGGAACTTTCCAATTACGTCAATTTTCAGGCACAGTGCGACACAAAGCTGTGTTATTGGTCACTTCTTTTGGATCGCACCAATAAGAACAGTTTTGTGTCGCACTGTGCCTGAAAATTGACGTAATTGGAAAGCCTCCAATAACACAGCTTTGTGTCGCACTGTGACTGAAAATTGACGTAATTGGAAAGCTACCATAAACAGCGTATGCTATCTTGGTCGGTAAGTTCGTACACTGTACGTTCCTTCCTTCCGATGAAACTAACTAACTATAATGCAACGGGGTTAGACATCTTAATATTTTTCACAATCAACGTATACCAGCTGATCAACTATCTTCGCCATAAATTAAATACTGTTTCTATAAACGTTTAGTAGTATCATTTCTGTGTTCGTTCGCAGCTACTACCTATTCTGTGTGTATAGTATGACAGAAGAGTTGCATACATACGTTAAAAAACACACACACCCACGAACACGAACATACACAAAGATAGATAGATCAGCGGTACGATATAATAATATAATAAATGTTATGATAATAATTAACGAGCTAAATAATAATCAAGTACGTCTCTCTCTATAACTAACTAAAGCTTGATATTCATGCGTGATTATATAAAACGTATTAAGTACATACAAGTGTTTCCGTTTTATTTTATATATCAAAAAAAGATATTTTTTTCAACCCCATTCTATAAAAACCGTTTTAATAATGTCAAGGTCTTTTTTGTCCGCCTATATGATGCGTACACGCGTGTAATAATAATAAATAAATAAATAAATAATATAAATATGTATTTTCAAAAAAATTAAAATCTAAAATCTAAAATCTCTAAAAAAAAAAAAAAAAAAAAATGAACAACTCAAAGGATGAAAATTTGTCCAAAAATCATACCAACGGTGATTCAAGGGTTGAAACACAACAGCCTCAAGAAACAAACGACAATAGATCGTCGCAACTAGAACCCCAAGCTTCTAAAATCCAAAACAGATTAACAACAAACGATCAATTCAAACTAAACAATAACATAGGCGATGATAATAACGCTGCATCAAGATCGTTCGCAGCTACAAACGGTTCGAATACAGCTAGCGAAGTTATGAACACTCCCTACATACTAGTTTACTCAAAACAGCAATCGTCGTCATCTAGCTACGTTAATTCTACACCACAGTCTTCTGCTTGTGGTGAAAACGGGTCTAAGGAAGACACAGATATGAGAAATAACGTCGACTATGCATCAGGGGTTGAGAAATGTCCGCCTAAAGTATCGTGCGGCGGCGATCAAACGCAGGAAAACAATACGCCGTGGAGTTCGAACTCGTTTCTTATTCCAAATCGCGGAATGATGATTAACAATATAGGAAACAGCATCGGTTCAACTAGCCAAGGAACGTGCTGCTTTTTAAGACCCAATATTAATGGGAGCAGGGAAACAGGGGGGGCAGGGCCTAGCGGGTTACAGAGAAGCGGTGCTCCTGCTAATGTGGGAGAGAGGCAAGACTCGAGCTCAGGAAACGAAGGCGATATGTCAGACGGAGAAGATTGTTGCTTCTACACATACAAGGGGATTGATGATCCGAATAGATCGGACTTTAGGAATCAGATTGGGGCTTTGGAAGGACAGAGGGACGAACGAGAAATCGAACCACATCATAATAGCGGCAGTTCTAGTCCAGAGATGGATTTTTTGGAAATGGATTTCGATCCTGGTCCGTCTTGCGAACAGGTGTGATGTTATGTTTGTGGGAAAGAAAAGAGGTGGGAGGAGATTTTTTTATTCATTGTCGTTTTTTGTTTTTGCTTGGCACGTTTCAGGATACTGGAGACAGCGATATGGCTTCTATCAACGAAGATATACAAAACATTGCATTGGATGTTGTGGAAACTGAGACAATACATAGTATGAATGATCTGAGCGGAGGGAGAGTTCCTTCAAGATTGGAAAATCCTGTGCCTGTTGTTCAAACCGAAGTCAAAATACAACAGAATAATACTTTTAATCAAATTACAAGCCAGCCTAGCTCTTCGCATTGGATACCAAGCACCAGCGCCGGAATACGTATTGAATTTTTTATCCTTTTTTTGATAATTGAGGATTTTTTAAGATATTCTAGATCTCGGAATTGTTAAATTCAGGATTATTTAACTGAAAATTGTCTTTAGGCGGAATACGGATTGAAATTGATCTCAAGATTGACCTCAGAATTGTAATAATTAAGAATTATTGAACTAGAGACAATTTTTGGGCAGAATACGTATTGAAATTGATCTGTTTTTTGAAGATTGACGATTTTTTAAGAGATTCTGGATCTCAGAATTGTAAAAACCGAGAATTATTGAACTTAAAATCATTTTCAAACTGAATACGTAGTGAAATTGAGCTACTTTTTGAAGATTGAGGATTTTTTAAGAGATTCTAGATCTCAGAATTGTAATAATTAAGAATTATTGAACTAGAGACAATTTTTGGGCAGAATACATATTGAAATTGATCTGTTTTTTGAAGATTGACGATTTTTTAAGAGATTCTGGATCTTAGAATTGTAAAAACCGAGAATTATTGAACTTGAAATCATTTTCAAACTGAATACGTAGTGAAATTGAGCTACTTTTTGAAGATTGAGGATTTTTTAAGAGATTCTAGATCTCAGAATTGTAATAATTAAGAATTATTGAACTAGAGACAATTTTTTAGCAGAATACGTATTGAAATTGATCTGTTTTTTGGAGATTGATCATTTTTAAGGAGATTCTATATCTCAGAATTGTAAGAATTGACAATTATTGATGAAATTGATTTGTTTTTCTAAGATTGATCATATTTTTAAAGAGATTTTAGACCTCAGAATTGTAAAAATTAAGAATTTTAGAACTAAAAATTGTCTATAGGTGGAATACATATTGAAATTGATCTGTTTTTTTGGAGATTGTTCATTTCTGAAAGGATTCTCTACTTTAGAATCGCAAAATTTAGGATTATTGAACTGAAAATGGTTTTTTTAGGCAGAATACGCATTGAAATTGATCTGTTTTTTGGAGTTTGAGAACTTTTAAAGAGATTCTAGATCTCAGAATTGTAAAAATTGAGAATTATTGATGAAATTGATTCGTTTTTCTAAGATTGATCATTTTTAAAGAGATTCTAGATCTCAGAATTGTCAAATTCAGCATTCTTAAACTAAAAAAGGTTTTTAGGCAGAATACGTATTGAAATTGATCTATTCTTGAAATATTGATCATTTTTTAAGAGTTTTAGACTTCAGAATTGTAAAAATAGAGAATTATTGAACTAAAGATTATTTTCAAGCAGAATACGTATTCAAATTGATTTGTTTTTCAAAGCTTGATCGTTTTTAATGTGATTCCAGATCTTAGAATTGTAAAAATTGAGAATTATAGAACTAACAATTGTTTTTAGATGGAATACGTATTGAATTTAATCTGTTTTTTGAAGATTGATCCTTTTTTAAGAGCTTCCAAACTTCAGAATTGAAAATTTGATCATTTTTCAACTAAGAATTGTTTTGATCCAGTATTCATATTGAAATTGATCTATTTTTCGCACATTGATTATTTTTCAAGAGATTCTAGACCCTAGAATTGTAAAAATTCAAGAATTTTTGAACTAAAAATGGTTTTAAGGCGAAATATGTATTGAAATTGATCTGTTTTTTGCATATTGATCATTTTTGAAGAGCTTCTAGACTTCAGAATTGAAAATTTGATCATTTTTTAACTAAGAATTGTTTTGATCCAGTATTCATATTGAAATTGATCTATTTTTCGCACATTGATCATTTTTCAAGAGATTCTAGACCCTAGAATTGTAAAAATTCAAGAATTTTTGAACTAAAAATGGTTTTAAGGCGAAATACGTATTGAAATTGATCTGGTTTTTGCATATTGATCATTTTTGAAGAGCTTCTAGACTTCAAAATTGAAAATTTGATCATTTGTTAACTAAGAATTGTTTTTATTCAGTATTCTTATTGAAATTGATCTATTTTTCGCACATTGATCATTTTTCAAGAGATTCTAGACCCTAGAATTGTAAAAATTCAAGAATTTTTGAACTAAAAATGGTTTTAAGGCAAAATACGTATTGAAATTGATCTGGTTTTCACATATTGATCATTTTTTAAGAGCTTCTAGACTGCAAAATTAAAAATTTGATCATTTTTGAACTAAGAATTGTTTTTATGCATCATTCATATTGAAATTGATCAATTTTTCGCACATTGATAATTTTTAACTAGATTCTAGACCCTAGAATAGTAAAAATTTGAGAATATCTGACCTAAACATTGTTATACGAAAAATTTCAGACAAATGGGAAGCGACGGGAATTCACAGAAGCACATTATGCCCGCTTCAGGAATCGTACGGTCATCACAACACCAACGGTGATTTAATATCGCCTGGAGACAGCAGTGATTCAGAGTCTGAATTATGGGTCCAAGATTCGTCGGGGACGTTGAATCCTTCTTCTTCTTCAATACCCGAGAGTTCTAATCTTGATTCTAGAAAAGTAAATCTCAGTTCTACACTTTACCACCGCATGATGGCTAAGAAATTAATGCTGAACAAACAAACTGCTTTTAATCAAAGCGGAGATTCGAATCTTGTAAGTATCTATTAAAACTACTAACAAATAGAAAAAGAGAATACATAGAAGGAGGAAAATCCTACAAGGGTCGTTTAATGTGAGTTTAAATTATTTTTAAACTTCATTTTTTCACATACTAACACATTAACCAACCCGACGAATCGAACCACCACATCCTCCTTTTAACAAAACCCGATCATTGTAACGCAGGAAAGTGAGCTGTGCGCCGACAGAGCCTTGGATCTTTCGCCGATAGAGAAAATGATGATTTGGAGCGAGCAGGAAGCGACGGTAAAGCAAGTTACTCAAATCGCTACCTCAGCTTGCGGAGCAACAGCAGCTATAAACGCTCTGGTAAAATATCCCGACTGTTTTAAAGCCAGCAAGCAACCTTGTGGTAGTAAAGTTTCTTCTAATCTTTTCGTTTTCTCTCACAGCTTGCTTTAGACGTTGCATTTTCCCTGGAAGTATTAGTACGCGGAGTTGCTACAAGGCTTAGAGAACCGGGAGGAACACCACTGCCAAAATATCTTATGAGTAGATTCATGGCTGGCGCAACGCACAAGGATATAGCTAGGGGAATGTCGCTGGCTACTAGCGGAGCTGTGGTTACTAAATTCTTTGCCTTTTATCCGGAGAGAAAAATATCGTTCTCACACTGGCTTCACTATTGGATATCGAGGGGTTAATAAACAAAAGCTCAGCTTTGATAAATACATTTAAGACAAAGATTTTTATTGATATATACAGAAATTTACAAATCAAATAAATTACAGGCGCGGTACCAATAGCTACGCTTAATCTACAACACTGTGGAGAAGGAACTAACATCCCAGACGCATGGCATCATCAAATGATATTTGGCGTCGGACCAGCTGGAATATATTTGTCTAATCCGTTGCAGTGTTTGCCCGAACAGGTTCGGCCTTATATTAATTTAATAAGAACCGACCATTTTTTTTTTTTTTTTTGCAACTCCTCATTAAAAATCTTGTTGTAGACGTCGAAAGGGGAATCTTGTCCAATTTTTAGCTCTTAATTCCGATTCTAGTACTCGCGGTCTTCTTTTTTAAGTTTTTCCATGCTAAAAGCATGTCCGAACATTACGACTTTTTCTTTAGTCGCGTACAACTCAGCCGCATTTCGATGGATTGTTATCATCCAAGATTCATTTTACAGAGAATTTAGTGTTCTTCAAAATTGCTTCGGGTAGTTTGGCTGTGGTTTCAACCGCCGCACTTGTGCGAGCCTCCAAAGTCGATTTTATGCATAATTCTTATTTCTCGCTGTGGGGCGAATAAACACTTGGACTTGGAGAAAAAAACTTCAGAACAATTTTGTAGGAAATTTATTTCTCTACAAAAAAAGTCCAGTACATAAAGTCTCTCAAACCAGTATTTCAAAAGATATAAGGGACTTTGATTTTTTAAAATATAAAATTCCAACAAAATTTCAAGTTCAATATTTTCAAGTCAGTCGCAAACTATCTTGGACACTTTTGAAGAACATTAAATTCTCTGTCAAATGAGTCTTGGATGATAACAATCCATCGAAATGCGGCTGAGTTGTGAGCGACTAAAGAAAAAGTCGTAATGTTCGCACATGCTTTTAGCATGGAAAAACTTAAAAATAAGAGCACGAGTACTAGAATCTGAATTAAGAGCTAAAAATTGGACAGGATTCCCCTTTCGACGTCTACAACAAGATTTTCAATGGAGAGTTGCAAAAAAAAAAAAAAAAAAATTTACTTGGATCATGGAATAGACACACTCTCTCTGGTTTTAGGTAGTATGGCATCAGCTTGTAAGCCCAAGTATTTTACTGATACGAAGACAAGACGTATTGTCTCATTGGTGTACGAATACAGATTTGAGACCGCTCGCACTTCTGGATCATCGTTGGCGTAAATTGAACGTTCTTGGTAAGAAATAAAGATTTTGTGTGTTTGTTAATATATTAGAATTTCTATAATTAATTGTCATTTTATATTATATTCTTTAAAAAAAAAAAAAGGACAAGTGGTGAATCTTGTGAGAGAAACTATGGGACAACGTAGACAAAGCTCGGGAATAACTGCGAGTGTTACTCACATTCGTATACCAGCTTCTTACAGAACTGGTATAACTCTTGTTATGAGATCTGACACTAGTGGAGCCGCTGAATTAATGCGTACCGAACAGCTGCCTCTTCTCTAGTCTAAATAACTTATTATAATAATAATAATAATAACAATATTAATAATAATAATAATAATGAGAATGAGAATGATGATGATGGATATAAAAATCAAAAATCAAAATTTCAAAACTTTAATAATAAATAATTTTAGAAACATAGTTTCGCCGATCGAAACGTATATTAATTAATTAATTAATTAATTAATTATTTTTTTTTTTTTTTTTTTTTTCGTTTTACAATTATTATTTTCAGGTAGCTACTATAAAAAGAAAAAGAAGAACAGTTTTATTTCAAATTTATAAATTTTATCAAGTATATACGTCTCGAACAAGTCGATTTTGTAATTAATTAATTAATTAATTAATTAATAAAAAAAAAAAAAAAAAATGACTAGATTTGTTAAGAGTTGTAAAAATAAGTAGTAAGTACATACCTAATTCGATAACGTCAGCGATTTGTCAATTCGTAAAAAAAAAAAAAAAAAAAAAAAAAAAAAAGGTGTTATAACTCTGTTTTAAATTAATAATCTTTTAGCAATCTCAATTTATTATACGAGTATACTAATACATATCCATATTATTATTATTATTATTATTATTATTATTATTCGAAATTCTTTTATAAGAAACAGAGAATAAGTACGATTTTTTATTTTTTATTTTTTATTTTTTTTCTTTTAGATTAAAAAAAAAAAAAAAAAAAACTGAAATGAAATGAAATAATAATAATTAATAATTAATTAGTATAATTAATAATAATAATAATATCATCATTACTATATAAATATATATACACACACGTTTAAATCAGAAAACGTTTTGAATAAAGCTTCGATTTTATCATAAATAATTGATAATATAAGTAATAATAATAATAATAATAAAGTCCTAAAATATCCTAAATACAATCGTTATTTTCGCAATAATTTTATCTAAGTAGGTATTACATATATTATATAATAATAATAATAATAATAATAATAATAATTAATACAATATAAATATTGTTACTATAATAATATACACGTTACACACACCTTCTTACCCTTAATACTAATTATACTAATACTGCTGCTGCTGCTCATACTGTTGCGCTTTGTACATACTAATATAAGTTTGAAAAAAAAAAAAAAAAAAAACAACAACAACAACAACTTTACTATTAAAATGATATTTTATCGCCTAATCTTATCAACGCTGATTTTATTTTTCTACGCAGACTTGCGTTTATATACCTACCTACCTATAATGCTTTTTTTTATATATATATATATATATATATATATATATATATATAATTTTGTAGCTCACAAACCAATAAACAAATCCAAATGACTCGTAGATATTTTCATAGGAAATTGAACACTCTACAAAAAGCTTGTCTTATCATTTTTTGATAAATTGACTCCTTCCAAAGTTATTCAAGCTCAAATTTCAATTTATAGTTGAGTAAACTATTTTTTTTTTTTTTTTTTTGTGATTTTTTTTTTCCACAATGATAGATACATTTTTTAGAGTGTTCAATCCCCTATCCAAAATATGTAAGAGTCATTTGGATTTGTTCATTGGTTTGTGAGCTACGAAATTCTGAAGAAAAAAAATAAAAAAATAAAATAAAATTCCTATATGCTATTTAAATTGAAAATAGTAAATCCGCGATGAGCTATATTGTATTAACTCAAAATCGTATTGGGAACCTTAGAACCTCCATGCGCCAACTAGTGGCAGAAAATAGAACTACTCAAAGAAGGATACAGTAACCAATGAGAGGGCTTAGAACCTTGATACGCCAACTAGTGGCAGAAAATAGAACTACTCAAATAAGGCTAAAATTTCAAATTTCAAATAAAATCAGATGAAAAATCACGGCCTCTTATGATTAGAAAAAAAAAAAAAAATTCTTTTCTTCTGCTTTGATAATAATAATAATAATAATAATATACTAATACTACTAATCTTAATTTAAAATTAAAATTAGAAAGAAAAAGGAAATAAATTATACTATTAATTAATAATAGGTATATATAGTAATTGAATTCTCTTTTAATTATGTATAGAAAGGTTTATTTATTTATTTATTTTTTTTTATTCTTCTTTTCTTTTCTTTTCTTTTATTATTACCTTATCGACATCATTTAACAGTGTTTCTTTAATATATAGATATTATCGGTTATTACAATAATACAAAATGAGAAAGAAAAATTGTGTCTCAACTAATCAATTTTTTATTTTATTTTATTTTTTTTTTTGTTTTGTTTATTCGAAAAGTAATAATTGTTATAGTTTTTTCTTCTTGTCTTTCTTCTTTATTCTTCTTTCTTCTTTCTTCTTCTTCTTTTTTTTTTTTTTATTTATTGTTCTTATTTAATACAGTGTGTTAGTATTACTGTATCATTCCACAGTTTGTATACCAATCCGCGCGTTTAAGACATGCTGAAAAATTGAAGAAACGATGATTAGTGGATTTGATACCTGATAACAACGTTTCAAAAATATCTAATATCAAATATACCTTTCTATCAAAGATGCACGCATAGTTGACGTTATAGCAGCTGGTGTCGACTCGTTTAGTTTAAAAACACTTTCTATAACCGATAGCTCGGTCGACGTTGTATCCATACCGCAAAAAGATGCCCAATCATTGACGACCATACCAGCAGCTATTACTTCGCTTCCTCTGTTTATCGTACCTGCCTTTAATAATAATAACAACAATAATAAAACTCATGAAATATATAACAAGGATTCAATAAAAACGGTTTATCAATTTAAAACTCACCACCAACGGCACTTGTAAAAGTGACGACAACTCGTCTTGGTCTTGTATAGACGTTTGGGGATGAACAAGACCGCCTTGATTTGACAATACGCTGTAAGATCCGACCAAAACATTACTCGCTACAGTTTGCCTGAATACTTCGATGTTTAATGTATCGGCGAGTATCTCCTCTGTTTCCTGTTTGTAGAAAATAAGAACAAGGTAATGTTGCGGATGTTCAATTTAATATATTTATTAGGGTGCTTTTTTTTTTTTTTTTTTCAACTCTCCATTGAAAATCTTGTTGTAGACGTCGAAAGGGGAATCCTGTCCAATTTTTAGCTCTTAATTCAGATTCTAGTAATCGCGCTTTTCGTTTCAAACTTTTCCATGCTAAAAGCATGTGCGAACATTACGACTTTTTCTTTAGTCGCTCACAACTCAGCCCAATTTCGATGGATTGTTATCATCCAAGACTCATTTGACAGAGAATTTAGTGTTCTTCAAAAGTGTCCAAGATAGTTTGCGACTGACTTGAAAATATTGAACTTGACATTTTGTTGGAATTTTATATTTTAAAAAATCAAAGTCCCTTATATCTTTTGAAATACTAGTTTGAGAGACTTTATGTATGGGACTTTTTTTGTAGAGAAATAAATTTCCTACAAAATTGTTCTGAAGTTTTTTTCTCCAAGTCCAACTGTTTATTCGCACCACAGCGAGAAAGAAGAATTATGCATAAAATCGACTTTGGAGGCTCGCACAAGTGCGGCGGTTGAAACCACAGCCAAACTACCTAAAGCAATTTTGAAGAACACTAAATTCTCTGTAAAATGAATCTTGGATGAGAACAATCCATCGAAATGCGGCTGAGTTGTACGCGACTAAAGAAAAAGTCGTAATGTTCGCACATGCTTTTAGCATGGAAAATCTTAAAAAGAAGAGCGCGAGTACTAGAATCGCAATTAAGAGCTAAAAATTGGACAGGATTCCCCTTTCGACGTCTACAACAAGATTTTCAATGGGGAGTTGCAAAAAAAGCACCCTAATATTTATTTTATTTATTTTATTTATTCTATTTATTCGTTACTCTGTCAAGATCAGGATGAACAAGAGCGACGTAGTCGTTGCACGCTATGACGTTGCCCAAAGCTGATAGTCGTTCTTCGACTCTTTGTACTTTGACATTGTCGGGCAATGAGTTACGTATTTGTTGTAATTCCGTGTCAGTTGTACTGCTTGGTACTAGCATACCGTTTTTATTGCCTGTTCAAATAATTCGAATTGAAAATTGCATTAATTAATTAATTAATTAATTAATTAATAATAAGCGTGGAGTGGAGTGTGTCTAGCGCCACGCCGTAAACACGTGACCATTGTCATTTATCATGCAACACACTAACCTACGCATAAGCGTCCGATTATTCGGCATCCAGCGATTGACGTGTGAATAACAGGTATTGTTTCTGCTAATTCGGCTTCGAATACACTAGATAATTATTGTAATAAGATTTGATTAACGATTATATATTATACATGGATAAATTACTAAGATTAAGGAAATTGTGAAGAAAAAAATATTTTTAGGTTATATTACCTGTAGAAATTTTCTGAACCACCTATAGCTACGAGACAATATGAGTTTGTGAGTTTTGAAAATACACCGATTTCATTGTTGTTTTCGAATTGCACTCTTACCGCCATTGTTTAGACTGATATTATATATATATTCAGATGATTTAGTAAAAGATTAGAAAATTTATTGATAATAAGTTAGATTTTTTTTTAAACGGATTGATTTACTTGAGGTTTTCTTTTTTTTTTTTTTTACTTCTTTCAACTATATGGAATTTGCTAATAAATATATTACTATGCCAACACCACGGATTACACACTGTGAAGAACACGAGGTTTTAGTCAGTGAATATGTATAACTAGTCATTGAGATATACGATAAACTCGGTGTAGATTATTAGTCAGCGATTTATTATTAGCGTGGTGTATTGTGGAACTGTGGAAACTGCATTACCGTACGAGTTGTGTTCGTCGGTATGGCAGACGACTTGATTGGCGGAGAGCCCGGTCTTAAGACCGTCTAGAACCACGCCGGTTTCTAGATCTGACTATGAATACCAGCCATATAGATCTTCAGACCGGCGTGATTCTAGACTGTCTCAAGACTTGACCATGGCCGGTATTCAATCAGGTTTTGAGACCGGAATTCGTCAAGACGGTCTTCAAGTCGGCTTCAGACACGACTTGATTGGCGGAAAGCCGGTCTTGAGACCGTCTAGAACCACGCCGGTCTCAAGACCTGACTATGAATACCGGCCCTAGATCCTTTTAGCCCTGTTGATTCAGCCCCACAGGTTGTATAGTTAACTGAGACATGAGAAATGAGAAAATCGATGAATGAAAATATGAAATGAATATCGAAACGACCTCCAGCAGCTTGTATTTTATATCTTTATTATCTAATATTATCTTTATCTTTATCAATACAATGAATACAACCCAGGAACAGTATCAGAATCAGGAAGAGTACCCAAATCAGAGAGAGATACCGCAGGGTTGCGATTCTGTAACTTTTGTAACTTTCTATCGAGTCTCGCGAACGCACAGCATGCGTACTCATTGACGTCACGAGGGCAACAGAGGTCACTGACCCCGTGACACAAAGGTCGTGCCTTTTTTTCGTAAACGAACGACTGCCAAAACGAAAGCCCTGCCTTTTTTGTTGAACGAACGACTGCCAAAACGAAGGTGGTGCCTTTTTTCGTGAACGAACGACTGCCAAAACGAAAGTGGTGCCTTTTTCCGTAAACGAACGACTGCCAAAACGAAAGCCTTGCCTTTTTTCGTGAACGAACGACTGCCAAAACGAAGGTGGTGCCTTTTTCCGTAAACGAACGACTGCCAAAACGAAGGTGGTGCCTTTTTTCGTAAACGAACGACTGCCAAAACGAAGGTGGTGCCTTTTTTCGTAAACGAACGACTGCCAAAACGAAAGCCTTGCCTTTTTTCGTGAACGAACGACTGCCAAAACGAAGGAAGTTACTTTTTTCGTAAACGAACGACTGCCAAAACGAAAGCCTTGCCTTTTTTCGTAAACGAACGACTGCCAAATCGAAAGCCCTGCCTTTTTTCGTTAACGAACGACTGCCAAAACGAAGGTGATGCCTTTTTTCGTAAACGAACGACTGCCAAAAGGAAGGTGGTGCCTTTTTTCGTAAACGAACGACTGCCAAAACGAAGGTGGTGACTTTTTTCGTAAACGAACGACTGCCAACACGAAAGCCTTGCCTTTTTTCGTGAACGAACGACTGCCAAAACGAAGGAAGTTACTTTTTTCGTAAACGAACGACTGCCAAAACGAAAGCCTTGCCTTTTTTCGTAAACGAACGACTGCCAAATCGAAAGCCCTGCCTTTTTTCGTGAACGAACGGACTGCCAAACCGCTAGCGGTGCCTTTTTACATAGACCAGGGATGGCAAACCTTTACACATCTACGTGCTATTTTCTCTACTGAAATGTTCAATGTGGCCATGACGTGCCCACTATGACCTCAAATGTAAACGAAAAAATAAATTATCTCGATTAGATACCTAAATTCCTCAATTAATGCCGTGCCCAAATTATTTCACATATCATTAAATTATCAGCGATCTCCGGTGTTGGCAAAATTCTGAGTCGAAAAATGCTCCTGGTATCAGGAGAACATCTGACCCGAGGAGGTATTCGCAAATTTCCAAGTAGCTGAAAATGCATTAAATCTAAAATTCCCTATTGTCCTTATTTGTAATGAATAATAATCGCAGGGAGAGTAAAGTGGAAAATAACAAACCAAATTGATTAATATTCATACATCTATGTAAGAATTTATTGCTCTAGCATTGATACAATCGTATAATACATTGTCAAAGTTATGTAGATTTCGCAAATTGTAATTGATTCCTAAAAATACAATATCAAATATAAATTGTTCGAGTATCTTTATATTTGCTTTCCTGACGTATATAGGAGTTATCATAAAATAAACTACGTCCGTAGTATTACAACAAGATCCTATTTGATATAATTATAATTTTACAAAGAAACGGTACGAGTGTATTGTGTTCGAAATATTTCTATCGAGTCTCGTTAACGCACCCCCATGCGTACTCATTGACGCCACGAGGGCTGCTGAGGTCACTGACCCCCAGACAAGCGCTATTACCCTAGGTCAGTGGGTCAGTGCTCCTTGTCGGTAAGTTTCACCACCAAGGCGACAAAATATGGTATCGCCATCTCGCGGTCGTATTGTCGAAATATTTTCTGCCGATAACGTCATGTGTCGATAACGTCGGTAACGCTCAGTGTCGTAATTCGTACTACCTATGTCAGCAGTATTGATGTTTAATAAAAACAAACACTCTCTGATCCTAAATGTAGATTTATTGAAATATAACTTAACACAGTATACCTATATATGAATTTCTTTCCTGCCCTCATAATAATAATATAATCGTTTATATTAATCCTAGGTAGGTATGTATGTTTATTTATTTATATTATTTACATTACGCTATATAATCATAATAATTATAATCTAAAAATTTTATTTAACACCCTAACCTCAAAGAAGCTCAAACCTCCGACGTCGTAACATCACCCTTGTAAATTTGTTTGCTTTTATTTTTGTATCTCTTTCCATAAATAAACGGTGTTTTCTTTTTTTTCTCAACACGTGCATCTAATAGCCCCTTTTTCTTGCATCTAAAAGGGAGGTAATTGATCTATTGCTACCTTCCAAGACACGGTCTCGAAGGTTTTCAAATATTTCGAAATTTTAAAAATTTTCAAAAATTTTCATAAATTTCCAAAAATTTCCAAAAATTTCCATGAATTTCCAAAAATTTTCACAAATTTCCATAAATTTCCATAAATCTCCAAAAATTTCCATGACTTTTCAAAAATTTCCATGAATTTCCAAAAATTTTCACAAATTTCCAAAAATTTCCATGAATTTCCCAAAAATTTTCACAAATTTCCATAAATTTTCACAAATTTTCCAAAATTTCCATAATTTCCAAAAATGTTCAAATTTTCCAAAATTTCCAAAAATTTTCAAATTCACCAAAATTTCGAAAATTTCCAAAATTATTGGAAATTCCCAAAATTTCCGTCGCACATGCGCGAAAAAGGTCCTACACATACACTCGTTGAAAAAAAAATTACAGTGTACAACAAAGTACTATTTAACAAACAAAAACCAATTCAATCTGTGTATATGATATCGTATATAGGTTTAGGCAAATGGTCGCTAAGCAAAGCCCTAATTCTTTCGGCGCGTGAAACAGGCATGTATCTCCTAAGCGGAAAAGTTCTGACGATACCGTCGGTCAACGCTCTTGTAGTTTGAGTAAGATCTGCTTCTGGTCCGAGTGTATATTTTTCCAACGCTATCATTTCCTTTTGAAATAATTCCTGACCGTATTCACGTCTTGTTTGTGGCTCTAATTGGGTCCACATATCTCTTGCCTGTTCCAACAAAGACGCGTTGTCTTTAAGCCACGCATTACCTGATACGTATTCGCTTGTCTCTATTATAACAACGTCGACACCCCATCTTCGCATCTCTAAACGAAGACAATTACCCCATGCTTCGACAGCGGCCTGAAATTTTATTGCGACAAAACACACATTTTTATGTTCTTCCTCTATTGTAGAATAAAAGAAAAACGCGTTTTACCTTAACTGCGCAGTGTATTCCTCTCACTGGACTCGGAATACGAGCAAAAAGACTTCCCGCTAAAACGACACGGCCTTTAGATCGTCTCACCAAAGGGAGGAATACCTGGAGCAAGAATTGCATGATTGCATATACAGAATTCATTCGTTATTTTATTACTGCTATAAAAAAAAAAAATTACCTGAGTTAGTCGAGTTATTCCAATGAAATTAACATCCACGCTACGTTTCAAAACCGACGATGGTATCCATTCGCATTCTCCAAGGGCTACCCATGACTCTGCGTTCACTAGAGCCCACAGACCTGTAAATAGAGAGACAAATGGCTTGAAATATTCTAAATAAAGCCATTTTTATCATCTGAGAGTGTTTGTTTACCTGGAGCTCCGTCCGGCAGATGTTCATTAACGTATAAAAACGTAGAATGAATGTCTCGTTCGCTAGTAACGTCCAATTGGAGGATGTGCAGTCTGCCAGATCCCTGAGCTTTGAGTTTCGATGCCAGATCGATGTTCTCATTTTTATTTGCGAATGCTGCGAATACGGTGAACCCCTTGAAAGATTGAGAATTTAAGTGTTTTGTAATGTGCAAGAATTAGAAGACTCTCGTTAATTTGGTCATACCAAGTCGTCCAATTGTTTTGCCAGCGCGTATCCTACTCTAGAATCGCATCCTGTTATTAACACAGCTTTACCGGCTGCTGTTACCTGAGGAATGATATCGTTCTTTGCTTTATTCAATCGGTTGATTAAAATTAAAAATTCTACAATCTTAATGGTATAAAAACCGGGTCTCTCCCCTCAATTTTTTTCTCTTCCTTTACAGAATACTTTACCTTTAGATTATGATAGAATAGAGTAGAGCCGAGGGATACAGTTAGGAATAGTAGGAATAGGACGAGGCTAGATATCTGTGATATTCCCAGGGTGTTCAATACAGTAGCAACGATAATTGCAACAGCGTGTGAAAATACTACTGGTAATATACAACGCTCGAATAACTCCCATGTCTGGCTGTCCTCGGCTGGTTTATTAGAACTTGTCGTCATATCTTCTATCTCTCTCTTCTATTACCCCCAAATCTTAATAATTTTTATTATAAATATTTGATAAATGAAACTACTTTATGAATATATCCTAACTAGCTCACCTAGAAGCCTCAACTGGACTAACTACTAAGCCCAGGCTAACTTTAAACTTGATACACCGTCTAGTCTCATAGTTCTAAATTTATACTCTGCGCAGTGCTGTATCCAAGGTTCTTCTGTGCCATTACTGTTTCCAAGAATACGTACAATCATTTTCAATATCACTTCATGCTTCATGAGATAAAGAAATTTCGTTTTTTCAATACAAAACGACGTCGTATCCTTATCGACGGAGGAGGGAGAGACATCATTTTAATTAACTAAGAGACACTGTGTTCGAAGGGGTTTATTGAATTATTTAACAGACTGGATCCAATTTCAATTCCCTTTTACTTTCAGGGTATCTTATTGCTGTCTTAAATTTCAATTCTAGTCTCCATAATCGAAAACGTAAGAAGAAAAAAGAAAGAAATAATGTAAGAAAAAAATGTTAATAAAGAAAAAGACAAGGTAGACGAAAAAACCGTGAACTCTGTGAACTGAGGTCACAATTATTGATTTCTGTCTGGGTTTGCAGCCATGTTGAGAAAGGGAGGAGCAGTTTGACTGTCTGGAGTATTATATATGTATATAGACTGGCTACTCTGAGTGGTGGTATAAATAGGAAGGGTGGTTACACCATTGACCCAGTGTTCAGTTGGCGCAAAGTCGGTTCACTGTCCGATCTCTATCATGCATTCTGTTTCCTTCATTTTAATACATTTAAATAATTATACTGTGAAATAATATTAACAACAATAATAATAAATCTAATCCTAATCCTAATTGTTATTTCTAAATTTCTAAAGAATTTAATTAATTTTGATTTTTGCTAACGCACACACACACACACGCACAGTTACGAAAATTTTCTAAATTCTATTCATCGTCGTATAAATATAATAAATATCTCGTTAAAATCAACGTCGATATACTTTTGTAATCCGACCTAATACACGCACATACACACAATTAGTGCTTTATAATTTAAATATAAATCGAATTAAACGAGCATTTAAAAAACACATCAGAGACTCTATACTGTAAAGAAATTTTCCTATCCCTTATATTAAACAGGATGTCGGATACTGCGGGAGCAATGCAAAGCGCTGCAGCTTCGCCATACAAGATAATCGATCACGCGAGAGAAAGGCGTAAAGGGATAACAGCCTCTTCTTTAAAAGAGTTGACATCTGTTGCTAGAAGTCGATTCGGTCTGCCGCAAGATGAGCATTTGACAATTGTGTTAGAGCAGGATGGTCAGTCTCAGTTTTACTCGCTAATATTTACATCCTAGTTCGAATATATCTCTGAGATATGGTGTTTGAAACTTTATTACAGGCACTGAGGTTGACGACGAAGAATACTTCGCAACTCTAGAGCGAAATACAAGCCTAATGATATTATGCGGTGATCAGAGATGGGCGGCAGCTGGTAGCGCTAGCGCATCTTCGCGTTATATTCTTTTAGACGATAGTACGGACAGCGGTAAATCTGCCACTGATGGTGCTAAGAGCAGAAGAGATCGATCGCACGGTCCACAAATCGAACCATTGGTATCATCGCTGCACGGACAACCTTCCCATATATCATTACTAGGCGGAAATGACTTGGAACTATTGAGCGACATGGATCCCGACAGTCTAGCAGACATTGTGCCGGATAGGTGAGAATTATTATTGCGATTGAATAAGAGCGGTAGATACACAACAGAGAGAGAATGTAATATAAATTTCTGTTTTTGATTGTTAGGATATTTTTGGAACAACTTAAGGAAGCGTCGGGCAGATTTTTGGCTGAAAAACGTCAAGCTCAGGAATCTATGGCCTTACTTCAGATGTATGCAAGCGGAGGTGAGATGGAGCGGGCGTAGGCCATGTGGGGGGTCGGCACCCTCACACTGGCTAATATGTACCGAATACAACGACGTCTTATATACAAAGGACGTCAAATTCAACAAACTATGATATTCTTTTGGAATTGAAGCGGAGAAAAAGAAAAAGAAAAAGAAAAAGAAAAAGAAAAAAAAAGTAAATTCTTTTCTATACAAATACATCTGTTCTACTATCCTTAAAGGATTGATTGATGTTTTTTGGAAAATATTAGGGAGAGATTCTGTGATTAGAACGATATACATATACATATAGTATATTATAATGTATTTAAATGCTATACTGCGGGAAGGAGATTTTGATAAAATCTAAGAATTTCACAGAGTAATTTTTACCACGCGGATTTGTAATAACTCGAAACAACAACAACAACAACAACAAAAGAAAGAAAAAAAAAAAAACAATTTTTTTAGATATAGTATAATAACGGAGTCAATATATCACTCGGCGTAATATATTGTGTTTATATACGTATGGAATTGCTTTGGAAATTAATATGATGTCGAATTTAGTATATTGGATCCCCCCCCCCCCCCCCCCTGCTCCCCCCCAATCCTTATAAAGCGCGACGATTTAGTGAGGTGAATAAATATAAATATAAAAATAATATTGAGAAAGCGAGCATTTTTAGGTAGGTGATAATATAAAAATTCCCATTGCGCGTTGTGTAAATGCCTCTGCCTCTGCATCGATATTATAATATAATATAATATAGATGAGCCGAATGAGTAGATAAATATAGTGAAGAAAGAGAGAAAGATAGATAGATTAGATAAGTGAGATGATTTTTTATAGATGTTTATTGTATTTTAAAAAATGATGAGTAAGTTTAGGGAAAAAAAAAAAAAAAAAAAAAAAAAAATAATTTTTTCTTATTTCAAGAAATGAAGTTTTAAGAAATGTTTGAGACTGAAGTTCATTGAGGTAAAAAAAAAAAAAAAAAAAAAAAAAAAAAAAAAAAAAAATTGTCATCCCCCATTTAGATCACTATTTCGCATGCATGACGAAGAAGAAAAAAAAAAAAAATTTAGTCCTACGATTCCATAATAATGAATAGAGAGTAGAGAAAAAAAAAAAAAGAAGAAGAAGAAGAAGAAGAATATCTGAAAAACCCTTTGATACCAAGAAAGACAAATTTGATAGAAAAGTGAATACAAGAAAAAAATCGAAAAAAAAATAAATAAATAATTATTGATCCGATCGTAAGCCAAAAAGGGAGTTGTTACGTTTCGTAATATCGTCCTTTATGGATTACACGTGAAAACACGTATTATATACCTAGTATTTACTTGTAACAATTAAAAAACAAACATTGTCATTCTTTTTAATATTAATAATAATAATAATAATAATAATAATAATAATAATATTTCTAGGAATCTTTAATACCACATTATACTTAATATTATATAAATAAATAAATAAATAAATAAATAAATAACAGGAGTCATACTCTAGGTGTATGTGATATTTGATAGCAAATTATTACGAAAAAAGAAAAAAAAAATAAGTTAAATCAATAAATTAAATTCCGCATTATAAAATTACTAATACGTACAATATATTATATTATATTATATTATATTATTATACATCAATATTAATTAATATTATTGATATAATAATGAGACAAGATTGTGTATATTAGTTTAAATATTTAACAATTTTATTATTAAATAAATATATTATTATTATATTATAATAATATTTCTAGGTAAAGTAAATTAAAAAAAAAAAAAAAAAAAAAGAAAAGAAACAAAAATACAAATTGCTCTTAGTTTATATAATATTATTAGAATAGTATATATATTAGACCGGTTCAAAAAAATCGACTATTCTTTTTTTTTTTTTCAATTTTCGCATTGAAATACTTTCGGGGGGGTGAAAAAAGATGCCTGTTAAAAGCGGAGCTCTTAATATTAAGATTTAGAGGTCGCTCATCGCAGATTTCTATTTTCCATTTAAATAGCATAGGAATTTTATTTTATTTTTTTTCTTCAGAATTTCGTAGCTCACAAACCAATGAACAAATCCAATTGACTCTTACATATTTTGATAGGGGATTGAACACTCTAAAAAATGTATCTATCATTGTGGGAAAAAAAAAATCACAAAAAAAAAAAAAAAAAAATAGTTGACTCAACTATAAATTGAACTTTGAGCTTGAATAACTTTGGAAGGAGTCAATTTATCAAAAAATGATAAGAGAAGCTTTTTGTAGAGTGTTCAATTTCCTATGAAAATATGTTTGAGTCATTTGGATTTGTTCATTGGTTTGTGAGCTACAAAATTATATATAAAAAAAAAAAAAAAAAAAATTCCTATGCTATTCAAATGGAAAATAAAAATCCTCGATGAGCGTACCTCTAAATCTTAATATTAAGAGCTCCGCTTTTAACAGTCATCTTTTTTCACCCCCCCCCCGAAAGTATTTCAATGCGAAAATTGAAAAAAAAAAGAATAGTCGATATTTTTGAACCAGTCTAATATATATATATATATATATATGTACAATATATATACATATATACATATATATATGAAGATAGAGTACTGCCAATATTAAAACTTAAATGCTCAATTAATAAAGCCTCCGCTATATAGTTTGTCACACAATACGTACTACATAACACATCCTTAGTTAACAAAAGATATTGTGGAATATAATATCGATATATATATATATATAATATATAATAAAATAATATGTAATACATAGATAATTGAATAATAAAAATCTATGTATAATATATATTATACAAATACAGAGATATATGTGTATTAGACTAGTCCTTGATTTGATCATTTTCGAATTTACAATGCTAAGACTCTTTTTTGCGGACGTTATAATGTTTAGTATCGATATAAGAATCTAGGCTTTTTAAACTAAATCATTTTGTCTCAATATTTCGATATTTTATCAGTTATCACACATGCAAAAATGCGAGCATCGTGATATTATAGAATATGACCGAATTAAGGACCACCCTGATATACTATATATACTAAATTCTCAATAATAACAATATCATGTAATACCATGTTATGTATAATAAATGGTATAAATGAATAAAAGAAGAAACTAAAAGAGAAAAGAGAAGAACAGAACCGGTAATAGCGTTTTAAGTATCGTACCATATACCATGCGTTCCAAAAAGGTAAAAATGAAAAAATCCAAACTCAAATTTTAATACTGTGTAAAAAATTAGCATCTGTGATATGAATCAGAGCGTTCGCAACGTCTCTGGAACGATTGGAAGCTTCTCTGAGTTGACTAGCGGCATCTTGAATGGTCATTTCGCTTTTCAATAAACTACGATTAGAAATTGTTAAATCTTGCACGTCTTTTGATACCACGGATTCGCAGAGATCCGTCAAATCCCTGTCAAGGGCCTGATGACAGTCTCCTACGAACGAAGAGAAAAGGAAAGAAGATAGTAGAAGGGATTGATTATCACAGACCCACAAAATTGACCAGACATGTAGCATTCTTATGTACTTTTCGACGCTGAATCCGAATCTGAAGTCAAATTATAGAGTTTCCCTACTCCTTAGCGAGAAAAATGCAAAAAACATGATTTTTCATGGTTTGTTTATCGTTTTTTGGAATTTAATCGAAAACTACGAATGATAACGTTAATCTGAATTCAAATTCGACTTCTGCGGATCAAAATACGTCAAAAACCATATATTGATTTTTTTTTGGGCTCGAAATTTCGATCCTATCTTTCAAACACATTCCAGCTTTTTCGAGCATAGAATCAGTCGAATCCGCAGTATTGCCAGGTGCGTTTCTATTACAATTAGTAAATTATAATGACGATCAAAATTTCGAGCAAAAAAAAAAACCAAAATATGGACTTCGACGTATTTTTTGATCCGTAGAAGTCAAATTTGAATTCAGATTAACGTTATCATTCGTTTTTTTTTTTTTTATCAAATCCCAAAAACCATAAACAAACGCAGAAAAATCATGTTTTCTGCGTTTTTCTCGCAAAATATCAGGAAGACCCCCATAATTTGACTTCGGATTCGAATTCAGCGTCGAAAAATACATAAAAAAAATATACCTGTCTCGTCAAAAGTACAAACAATTTCAATTAAACGTATCAGTTCGCAGTTTCATTAGCTTATGGGCCTTTAAGCACTGCTAAAGTTTTCAAAGCTTGGCAAGGGTCTAAATTTCGAGCGCAAAAAACAAAAAAAAATTGTTCTCAACGTATTTTGATCCGTAAAAGTCGAATTTGAATTCAAATTGACGTTATCATTCGTAGTTTTCGATTAAATTCAAAAAAAAAAAAAAAAACCATGAAAAATCATGTTTTTTGCGTTTTTCTCGCGAAGGAGCAGGGAAACTCCCTAATTTGACTTCGGATTCGGATTCAGCGTCGAAAAATACATAAAAATAGACCTGTCTCGTCAAAAGTTCAGACAACTTTTTTTTTTTTTTTTTTTTTTTTTTGTGGGCCCGTGTTGATTATACCGTGATTTTATTTGGATGCGGCCCACCAGGAATACCAACCTAAAACTTATTGGCGGTAGTTTAGTAACTCGCTAGAAGTTCATAGTAAAATCACTAAAAATGGGTTGGTATCCCTGGTGGGCCGCATACACATAAAATCACGGTAATTAAATTAAATTATAGAAGATATAGAAAAACAAATACGAACTTACTCAATTTTCTATGAAGCAGACTGTTGTACTTGTAACTATGTCTGTTGTTTTTATTTTTTGATTTAGTTTCAGCATAAGGTGGACAAACTGTTGCTTCAACAGCACCGCTTATGCTACTCAAACTAGTTGTTCCATCTGTTGGAAAAAAAAATTAAATTTTTTTTTTTTTTTTTTAGGTTAGGTTTTTTTTTTTTTTTTTTACTCACCGTCGTCGGACTCTGGCGCTTCGCCTGGAATAATAGTACCGCATGGGTTCCTCGTTCTTTTAGTAGTGAATCCAGGTCCCTGGAAAAAATTATCAACGATATTATGAAAACCGAATTTTCTAGGTTAGAATTATTCGGACTTGTTGTTGTATGTTTATCGAATTATTTTTAAACACTTGAACACACACCGTAGTCACGTTCACCGAATCGTCATCAGACTCTGGTGCCTCGCCTGGGATCACTACGGCTTTTAAATCCATCGTTGGATTTTTTTTTTTTTTATTTAAAATGTAAGACCGACGATAAACACTATAAACACAAATTTGACTGTTGACTGCCTATATTCACCACAGACTATAAAATAGATCTTAGAAAGAGTCTCGCACAGTTTTTCAGACCCTATAGCTATGCGTTTAATCGTCGTAGCTGTTTCTATAGATTTTTCGCATTACCCGTGGTGGCGGGATATTTTCAAATTGTATGAAATTTGTTCAGAATTTTTCGAATATAACGCCACACGTTACCTACGCAATTTAATTATATTATTGAAACGATAATTGGGATCCTTGGAATGGGCGTGGCTTTGAAATTTTAGCCTTCTTTGAGTAGTTCTATTTTCTGCCACTAGTTGGCGTATCCAGGTTCTAAGGTTCCCAATATGAAGAATGAAGAAGACAATAATAGAGTTGAAAATAATTTGTAAACTTTTTTTTTTTTTTTTTTTTTTATTCATCAATTGATATATTTTTGTTATTTTTATACTATATTTAATATGTATGAGCGCGCGGTTCGAATTTCCATCAATTTTTATTACATATAATATATTTATATTACTAATTATAATTTAAATCAATTAAGAAGGCGCACACACACACACACACACACACACACAATTGATATTATATATATACAAATATACAATAAAAATTAGTATGTATAAGACTTTATTTTTTATTTTCTGTTTTTGTTGTGGTTCGAACCGCTTATTGATACAGTATAGGGATATAATAATTAAAATAAAAAAACTACTATCATTATTATTATTATTATTATTATCATTATTATTATTATTATTATTATTATATTAAATTTACTAATTTTAATCAAAAAAATTGAGAAATTTCGACACAAGAGAGAATTTTAGATTATCAACGCATATATGTACTACGTACCTACTAATAATAAGAAGAAAAAGAAAAAGAAAAATAAAAAGAAGAAGAAGAAGAAGACTCATTGCGTATTCTTATTTTATATTTATAATAATAATAATATAGTTAATTAAAAGAAGAAGAAAAAAAAAAAAAAAAAAATAGGTAAATTAGGTAGTTGACTTGATTCCAGATACAAATTAGTTGTCATATACTTTAAGTAATAGTAAATAATATATATAATTCGTGCAATTTTGAAATTTCATTATCGTATCTAATCGTGTAATAATATAATGCATTAGTAATAATAAAAAAAAAAAAAAAAATGTATCATTATCATACAAGTTAAACTATAGATATATATCCGGTGGTGTAGCTTAAATCGCGCGAGATATAAAAATGCGTTATTATAAGTTTATATCAAAGTTTTGGCATTATGGAATCAAGTGTTTGTTTTTGTTTTTTTTTTTTTTGCAAACTTTTTTTCTTTTTATAAGTTTCATTCATTCATTCATTCATTTTTAATTCATATTATAATCACAAATTTCGTTTTTTTTTTTTTTTTTTCGTTTTTTTTTTAGTACACGGTATACACACAAATTCGCTGGATAAGAAACCACCATCATCATCGTTATATCATATTTCGTAATAGAATACAAAAAAAAAAAAAAAAAAAAAAAAAAAGACAAAATCTCTATATATATATATAATATATCATTCAAGTACGCGTATAAAAAAAAAAAAAAAAAAAAGATGAAAAAAATAATAATAAACAATACGTTAATACAATATCATCAGATTATTAAAACCTAAAATATATATCATTACTTTTATACTATATAATAATTATTATGTATTATAATACCGGAGACATATATATATATATATGTATATAAAAAAAAAAAAAAAAAAAAAAAAAAAAAGTTTAAAATCGAGAAAATTTTGTTATTGTTGTTGTTTCTTAAATATTCTCGATTATTTAAGAACTAAAAATTTGTCATCAAATCATTTTACTATATAATATCCTCTACTATGTAGAAAATAAAAAAAGAAAGTTTAATTAAAAGTCGTGATAATTGGTAATAAAGACAGAGAGACAGAGAGAGAGAGAGAGAGAGAGAAGAAAAAAAATTAGAAAAATTCAAAAATTAGATATTGATATCAAATCTTTCAACGACTTTTAATTATACTTATACTACTACTCTCTTAATTACCTTTATCTATCTATCTTTTACTACTATACTTTCACTCTCTGTATCTCTGTATCTCTGTATCTCTTTTTTTTTTTTTTTTTTTCATACACACACACACACACACACACACACAAAAAAATGACTCGAATCAGCTCAAAACATATAAAAATAATAATAAAATAGAAAAAAAAAAAAAAGAAATAATAATAAGAAAAATCTAGATATCGTCTCGCACAGTAGGGGTACTGATTCAATATCAATAGTTAGTTAATTAAATAAGATCTACACACACAGACAGACAGACAGACACACATATGTATTCAAACCCTAGGCTTTTGTTTCGGTTTTAGCAATATTAATCATAGACGGTGATTTAAGCTCCGATCTTAAACTTATTTTCATGTGTTTTGACTGCGTGTACTTCTTTCTTACTGCTTGATGCCTACTTTGTTCAGACGTCAGTATAAATGATGCTATTTTTTGAACAACTGGCAACAATTCTTCCTCTTTGTACGTACTGTAATGCGCCAATGTCGGTGTCCATACTGACTTTTTATCCTCTTCCTCACCTTCCTCGGTACCAATCACACTGAAAATTTTTTCAAAAATTATTATCATTTTGAAACAGATATCGCGATTTTAGGGAATCAAATTAAAGAAAAACAATATTATATACATTAGACCGGTTTAAAAAAATCGACTATTCCTTTTTTTTTTCTTCAATTTTTGCATTGAAATACTTTCGGGTGGGTGAAAAAAGATGCCTGTTAAAAGCGGAGCTCTATTTTCCATTTAAATAGCATAGGAATTTTATTTTATTTATTTTTTTCTTCAGAATTTCGTAGCTCACAAACCAATGAACAAATCCAAATGACTCTTACATATTTTGATACAGGGATTGAACACTCTAAAAAATGTATCTAACATTGTGGAAAAAAAAAATTACAAAAAAAAAAAAAAATAGTTGACTCAACTATAAATTGAACTTTGAGCTTGAATAACTTTGGAAGGAGTCAATTTATCAAAAAATGATAAGAGAAGCTTTTTGTAGAGTGTTCAATTTCCTATGAAAATATGTAAGAGTCATTTGGATTTGTTCATTGGTTTGTGAGCTACAAAATTATATAAAAAAAAAAAAAAAAAAATAGTTTACTCAACTATAAATTGAAATTTGAGCTTGAATAACTTTGGAAGGAGTCAATTTATCAAAAAATGATAAGAGAAGCTTTTTGTAGAGTGTTCAATTTCCTATGAAAATATGTAAGAGTCATTTGGATTTGTTCATTGGTTTGTGAGCTACAAAATTATATATAAAAAAAAAAAAAAAAAAATAGTTTACTCAACTATAAATTGAAATTTGAGCTTGAATAACTTTGGAAGGAGTCAATTTATCAAAAAATGATAAGAGAAGCTTTTTGTAGAGTGTTAAATTTTCTATGAAAATATGTAAGAGTCATTTGGATTTGTTCATTGGTTTGTGAGCTACAAAATTATATATAAAAAAAAAAAAAAAAACATTTCCTATGCTATTTAAATGGAAAATAGTAAATCCGCGATGAGCGATCTCTAAATCTTAATATTAAGAGCTCCGCTTTGATTTTTTTTCAACCGGTCTAATATACATTCTCAAATGATAATTAAAACTTACAAAAGCGATAAGTACAAAGCAGCTGCTGCTACCAGACTGGGCGGGTAATGGCACATCTCGTATTGTACTAAACTCTGTTCGAGAAAGTATTTAGCCATTGTATGATGAATGGCCAACGCCTGGTAGTTAAATAACGAACAAAAACGTTGATATGAATAAAAAAATCAAATCAATGATAAAATTTGATGAACAAAAGGGTAAAAAAATGATCACCTTTCCCGCCTTGCTGTATCTCCTCAAGAATTGTAAAGGCAGAGGTCGTCCCATAGCGAATTTGAGCGTATTAAGCATGAGCATTTCCATTTGCAGTACGTCACCTCTGGTGTAAGTGTTGTCGGTAATGTAAACAAAGTCGTTTAAATCAGGTGAATACATTTCCTCGTATTTGCTTGCTAGAAACATCGCAGTTATACCCACAAGCTGTAGTCTCTTTCTGTCTATGTTTCTATAAGCCTGTAAAAAGTAAAAAAAAGTTAATGAAAACTAGTAGAAAAACGTTTAAAAAAACAAAAAAAATAGTAATAATACCTGAAGAAATCTATCGACGATGGCAACAGTGAGATAAAGTGTTTCCTGAGTAAGATGAAACTGTTGATGTACTTCGACTAGCCAATCTATAAGCACGCTTCTCATTTTAGGTGTGACTTGTTGTCCGTTCAAAAATCCCAATTCTATTGGTGTTTCTTTTTCCAACGATCTTAGATGCGCGTAAATATCGTTACTATAAATTGATACTAGTATTGGATTTCCAGCATCGTCTATGTCTATATCTTCGACTAATAAATCAGACGAGAATGACACGTTCTCTAATTTGTCGTGTTGACTTTCTACGCCGACGACTACTAAAGGATGCGACTGTTGCTGATTTTGATTATGATTATGATTTTGATTAGTTGTAGACGATATATCCGAGCTTTTTATCTGATGTTTGAGATTGATCAACGAAGGTTTTGTCATGTTTGATAAATTAGATCGAACTTCTTTAGCATTCGATACGTTAGTGCCGCGCAAAGGATTCACATTGTTTCCAATCTCGCCTAGAGCAGATCTGGCAGGATTTAGAACAGAGCTTTTGGTCTTCATGTTAGCAGCGTTGTTTTCCCTTACGGAAAAGTTCTGAAAATTTGTAGAGAAAAAAAAAAAAAAAAACAAAAAAGAAGCCAATTTTAAGATTTTTGGGCGAAATTCAAGAGTTGGCAGAGTAGCTTGACTGCTGCTTGTTATGCTAAACGGATTACAACAAAGCCACAGGCATCGTCGGAGGTCAACATTGTTTTGATTTTTTTTTTTTTCTCAAACTGATGTGATAGCGAAATTTTTTCGCCGATCGGTTTAGAGCAAACGATGCCTTTGATGCGTTTTTTCTTTTTTTTTTTTTTTTTTTTTTTTTTGTTGGTAATTAGAGATACATACTAGCGTTTAATATATGAAACGACCGTTATTGTATCATCGGTATATAAGCTGTATTATATAGTATGAAGAAAAATATAGAAAAATAATAGAAAAATAAAATGGTGTAAAAAAATTGTCAGTGAAGTCGGTTTGATGTTATTTACCTGGTAAGCTGGCCGACTTCTCAACGGCATTGTGATGTTTGAATGTATATTCTGTGTAATATTAATAATATTATTTATCGATATTGTAATATCGTATTTTTTCTTTACGTTTAAACACACACAAATCAATATAATAATCACACACAGAGAGACGGTTTTTTTTTAAAAAAAAAAAAACCAGATAGAGAGATCGCATTCACGCTCACGCAGGCTAGCTAGCTATACGCTCGAAGATTCAACGACTTCTACGTTTGAATAATATCGTTCCGTTCCTATGTTCAGAAATTGGCTTTGAACGGATGTGACGACGGGTTGTGGGTTCTATATATACACACTATGCGTCTCACTCGCTCGCTAGAGAGATTCTATACCTATACGTGTGTCGATCTCTCTGTTGTCGAGATTCTCTCAAGCCATGTGAGAGAAAGAATGAAATCTGATTGGTCGAAACTTGTGTAGAAACACGGAATAACGGAACACACGGAACGTGGAAAATAACGAACGAAACAAAACACAACCACCGGGTCAATTTGGCGGTTGAATATATCAATCGTTTGTTGTTTATTATGTATTTGTTTTATTATTATCAGAAAATACATGAATTATGCATCATATGAAACGATTTTTTTTTTTCTGTATTTTCTTGAAATAAAATAACTGAAATGATTTTATATTGATATTTATTTATGACAAACATGTACATACGATATTTTTATATTCAAATTTGTACATCCTAAGTGATTAGTATAAGAATATTTTATTATAGATCCTTCGAATTTTATAAAATAAATAAATAAAAAATC
This sequence comes from Tenthredo mesomela, assembly GCA_943736025.1. NCBI lineage: Eukaryota > Metazoa > Arthropoda > Insecta > Hymenoptera > Tenthredinidae > Tenthredo > Tenthredo mesomela. The sequence goes on from OX031016.1 coordinate 44,164,319, forward strand.
TTACGATCTTCTTCTTCTTTTTTTTTTAATTCTTGCGAAAAAAAAAAATATATATTCACATAACCTAGAAAAAGTTGTTTTTTTTTACTCCGATATACAGATAGCCTGTGTCATATAATAGGTTAGCTGTCAATAATCACCGTTTAGTATTTATACAAATGAATAATAAATAACGATGGCGATAAATCTGGACATTAAATTGAAAAGAGCTAACAAGATATACCGCGAAGGGGTTAGTTTTTTTTTTTTTTATTTTTTTTTTTTTTAATCAAGCTTTGAAAATATACTTGTATTCGTATTAGGTTAGAAAAAAAATTTTGAGGTTAACTACTTATTTCCCCGCAGGAAATCGTATCTGGTATAATTCTGCTGAAATGTAACTCGGACGTTAAACACGATGGGATATTTCTCACTATGGAAGGATCTGTTAATCTTCAACTAAGTTCTAAAAACGTTGGAATTTTCGAGGCGTTTTACAACTCTGTTAAAGTTCGTAATACTCGAATCATAAAAAAAAAAAAAAATATATATATATATATATATATATATATATATATATATAGTGTATTATTATGATACTAGTGCGGAAAGTTGGTGATTCCCGCACTAGTTCATATATACCATTTTTTGTAAGACTGTATGGAAGTTCGCACTTTGTATACACACTACGCATGGATAAATTGAAAAAAAGTGTGCGGGAATCAACATTCCTGCATTGGTAAATCGTGCGGGAATATTCATTCTCGCACACTTTGAATGGATACATGTGCGGGAATGTTCATTCTCGCACAATTAGAATGGATAAATGTGCGGGAATAATGATTCCCGCACACTTTGAATGAACAAATATGCGGAAATGATGATTCCCGCACACTTTGACTCGATAATTGTGCGGGAATCATCATTCCCGCACACTTTGAATGGATAATCGTGCGGGAATATTAATTCCCGCACACTTTGAATGAACAAATGTGCGGGAATAATGATTCTTGCACACTTTGAATGAACAAATGTGCAGGAATAATAATTCCCGCACACTTTGAATGGATAATCGTGCGGGAATGTAAATTCCCGCACACTTTGACTCGATAATCGTGCGGGAATATTAATTCCCGCACACTTTGAATTAACAAATGTGCGGGAATATTGATTCCCGCACACTTTTAATGAACAAATGTGCGGGAATGATGATTCCCGCACACTTTGAATGAACAAATGTGCGGGAATAATAATTCCCGCACACTTTGAATGGATAATCGTGCGGGAATGTAAATTCCCGCACATTTTGACTCGATAATCGTGCGGGAATATTAATTCCCGCACACTTTGAATTAACAAATGTGCGGGAATATTGATTCCCGCACACTTTTAATGAACAAATGTGCGGGAATGATGATTCCCGCACACTTTGAATGAATAAATGTGCGGGAATGATGATTCCCGCACACTGTGTAAGATCACCAAGAATACCCTAACTATTTTGCGTACAATTTTCGGTACAGAAAGTAAGAACTTTGTCCATACAGCGTTACAAAAAAAAAAAATTGTCAATCTGTATTCTCAATTCTTAGATAATTAATTTTACTGCTGTTGCTGCAAAAATTCTTTCAGCCGATACAACTGGTTCAATACACGCTCGACGTAGCACCATCTGGTAAAATACCTGGTGGTAAAACTGAGATACCGTTTGAACTGCCATTAAAACCACGTGGCAATAAGCCATTGTACGAAACGTATCACGGAGTATTTGTCAGCATACAGTACCTAGTCAGATGCGATATAAAGCGAAGTTTTTTGGCAAAGGATTTAAACAAGTCGTTGGAATTTATATTGGAGGATAAACCGAGCGGCGTCGGCGGTGGCAGTGTTACGTCAAATTCACAAAATCTTAAATCACACTCTAAAATAGTGTTTTATAAAATAACACCAGATTCGTTACAAAATATTAGAGAAAGGAATGGAATTCCTAAATTCCTTATATCTGGGAGACTCGATACAGTATTTTGCAAATTATCTCAACCACTGACTGGAGAGGTAGACAGAAATACTCATCGATCATTTTTTTTTTTTTTAGTCTTATTCAAATTCTAGACGCATGCATCTGTGCTTCTAATCATTTTTTAAATTCTTCACTAGAAAAAAAAGATAAAAAACTAAATTAAAAAATTTGTTCAGGTGATTATCGAGCATTGCGAAGTAGCAATAAAGTCTATAGAACTCCAATTGGTCAGAGTAGAGACGTGCGGTTGTGCAGAAGGCTATTCGAGAGATGGTATATAAAACAACAACACAACAACAAATATAATTATTATTAATTTTTATTTTTTTATTTATCTATTTATAATAATTTCGTTATATATATATATTGATAATATTATATTACAGCTACCGAAATACAAAATATACAAATTGGTGAAGGAAATGTGTGCACTGGGCTGGCTATACCGATTTATATGATATTTCCACGCCTTTTTACATGCCCAACTTTAAACACAAGCAATTTTAAAGTTGGTAAGTTTATCGTCAATCGATCTAAATCACAGTTTTTAATTTATTTATTTATTTATTTATATGCAGAATTTGAAGTTAATCTGATCGTCGTATTCGAGGATGATTACCTGGTGACCGAAAACTTTCCCATCACTTTGACCAGACATTGAATATTACCTATATTTATATTTTTCGTATCGATTTATCACAGCGTACTATAATTTTTTTTTTTTTTTTTTTTCATTCTTTGATTATTATCTAGGTATCAATGTACATATTACTAATATGCATAATAATAAGAATTCATTTCAAATAGTAAATAAATTCATCTGTTAAAAAATAAAAAGAAAATAAGAATAGAGAAATTGAAATTATATATATATATATTTTTTTTTTTTTTGTTTTTTTCCCCGTATAGAATTTTGAGTATAAAATAAAATGGAATAAAATAATTTTATATATATTCACTATAAAGTTTGTAAAACCGTTTTATAATCGCGTTACTTAAATCCAACTTTTTGGATAAACAGTCTACAGTATTTTTCAAAATACTTATTATTAGTGAGACCGACCGAGGCGAGAAGCACAACGTATCCTAACACGAAGGTCAATAGCTTGTGCCTTTTGAACCAGGCTATTAATCCTCGACCTCCTTTATCCCTGAAATAAAAAAAAAAAACAATTTTAGAAGAGATTACGAATCTTTTTTTTTACTTCAAATTTTGAACAAAACTCAAATTTTGAACAAAGTTCGAATTTTGAACAAAACTCAAATTTTGAACAAAACTCAAATTTTGAACAAAGTTCGAATTTTGAACAAAGTTCAAATTTTGAACAAAACTCAAATTTTGAACAAAGTTCGAATTTTGAACAAAGTTCAAATTTTGAACAAAACTCAAATTTTGAACAAAACTCAAATTTTGAACAATATTTGAACTAAAGGATAAAATTAATTAACTTCAGGAATTCGAAAATCTTGATCAAACCAGTTTACCTAGTGGAAGAAAACTCCTGGCTATATACAAGCAGGTATCTAATACGAGCTAGGTCGCTGTTTATCACAACGTAGTACTTGTCAGGTACTTTGCCGCCTATCGTACCGGCCATTGTGTTCCTATCGTTGTCTCCTGAAACAGAAATTCATATAGATATAGTTTCAGTTTTCATTTTATTGAAAAAAAAAAAGCCATAATGAAATCTACCAGAGTCTCCCCTCTTAACATCAGGATGATTGATAAGTTCGCAAAGAGCAACGCAGCTCAATTCGCTTCCTAAATTGCTGGCTCCCCACCCATATCCAACGGGACTATAAGTCAGACTGATTCCTAGCTCGCTGGACAAGTAGATTCCCTTACCGTAAAGAGATTTCTGCAAATAGAAATGAATAAAAAGAAATGAGATATTAATTTCTCTCACTCTTCTATCTTGTGAGAATATTTTTTAACGCCGTTAATCACACCTTGCACATGTTCTGCTGCAAGCCGTAGTGAATTATTGAATGAAAATTCTCCAACCGACTTCCGTGATAAGCGTAAATAGTGGAATGACCCTGCGAAGCAGATCTCCATCTCTCTTCTGACGCAGACTGCCTCGTACTCGCTACTTGGAATATCAAATTCGGCGCTGCGATAGATTGTACCGATTGAACTCGCCTCAGGACTGATTCGTACTGTTCGTTTTTTTTTTTTTTTTTTTTTTTAACAAATAAATAGAATTTAGATTCTTGTAACATCTGAGAGATTTTCTAAAGATTTTCCTATAAAATACTAGGGTTGTGAAAAAAACTTTACGCATTCTTTGTTGACACTCTTGATGTGCGGATCTCTCAGTCTGACAAGAACCCAGTATAGAATATCGACGGTGTTAGCACAGTTTTGGTAAACGTTCGGTTCTTGTAATTGCCTCAAAACTATAGCTAAAGGAGGTACAGCCTCGATTGTCGATCTCTGTAAAATATGAATCTTTAAGATTAGCTATGAAACCTAGGTGGAATTGATTGTTCTTCAAAAGTAAATTTATATAATATGTGTGTATAAATAAATATTTTCAAGCATAGCTCTATCTTCTAAGCTATAAATTCTTATATATGCGATATAAATAAATGTATTGGAACTTATTTTGTAGAGAATTAAATTTCCTGCAAATTTGTATTCATGCATATTTCTTCTAGTTTCACTAGTTTTCGAGATATCAATGAAAATGATAAAAAGCAGTAAAAAAAATATATGTATTTTTATAAACATTTGTATAATATGTGTGTATAAATATTTTCAAGCACCTATATATCTTCTAAGCTATAAATTCTTATATATGCGATATAAATAAATGAATTGGAACTTATTTTGTAGAGAATTAAATTTCCTGCAAATTTGTATTCATGCATATTTCTTCTAGTTTCACTAGTTTTCGAGATATCAATGAAAATGATAAAAAGCAGAAAAAAAAAAATAACATATGATGATGTTATAAATACCAGTGCGTCGATGTCTTTGCATTCGTTTTTGATATACATAGGTGGGAATGGTTTTAGACAAGAATCGTATCTGTAGCTATGAGATGCAGCAACAAAAATCGACCATTTAAGATCAGCGGCGATCGGATCTTTGTCTAATATATTTTTAACCGTTATTATCTTAAGTTCCGGTGTTTCTTCTATATTTGTATTAACAACGCGATTTTCTGCTTTATTTTCTTCTTCTTTTTGGTCATTTTTATTACTCATCATTAAAAACGGTTCTTCTTCGTTCTCGATATTCGCCATATTTTAATTTAATATATTATAAATATACTATAAGAAAGTAAATAGTAGATAATAATTGATAAGAAAATATAAGGTTTTCGTTATAATTAATAATATAACCTCAAACAGACGACAGATCGTCTTTTTTTTTTTTTTTTTTCTCTCTACAACCGCGTAAAATAAAATATCGAGATATACGAATTTGTAATCGTGGTATTCGCGTTTTGGTATTATATTATTATACCTATATTTACTCAACGTTTTAAATATATATTGAATAATTTAATTTCTAATAGTATCTAGATAGATTGAGCGCGAGTGCGAGTTAGTTTAGTTAGTTTAGTTATATATCGAAATCGAATCGTTTTAGTATATTTTGGAAAATACGCGAATGCGCGCTACTACATCATAGACACGGTTACCACGGAAATTTATTCCATATAATTAATAATAATAAATAATATAATATTATGACAATGATGATTGTGTATTATATATATATATATATATATATATATATACAATAAATATAAATGACGATAAATTCTATATTGTCTTTTTTTTTTTTCTATAAAAAGAAATAGCATATTATAGCAAAAAAAAAAAAAAAAACAAATGAAAGATTTTTTTATACAGAAAGCTTCTTTTTTTTTTTTTTTTTTTTTAAAAAAAAAAAAAAAGAAGCTTTCTGTATAAAAAAATCTTTCATTTGTTTTTTTTTTTTTTTTTCTTCTTTTTTCTTTATTTTAATAATAATAATAATAATATTATAACGCGCGTGAAGTTTGTAACTAAAAAAAAAAAAAAAAAAAAATCCTTTTCCTTTCAATTTTGTTTATATACATACTAGTATAGTAATATCGTTGTTATAATCGAATAATATTAACTATATTTTCATCATATAGTAAAGTTGGCAATACTGCTGCTGCTGCTGCTGCTGCTGCTGAACCGGGTTTATGCGATGAGTAGCGAGTTGCGTCGTCGGTCATGCGCGTTAAGATCTGTTATACATATGTGTATAGCGTTATAAGTATAGTAGTAAGGTATACAAGTATTATAACATGAGCAAAAATCTCTATCGACCGTTTTACGGTTCGCGGTTTATTATTATTAATATATAATATACAGAAAATAATTATTCAATTATATTTATATACTACATGCATAATTATTAATATTATTATTACTACTACTACTACTACTACTACTATAAATATAATACATCTCGTGCGAAATATCTATAATATATAGTTTGACAGTTTGCGACGAAAAAAGAAGATAAAAAAAATTAAAAAAAAATAAAATAGTCAATATTCTTATATATAGGAGGTGATAAAAATGTCGACGTAATATATATATATATATATATATATATGTATATTATATCCGACTGTGTATAATTATTCGTCTTTGACGAGTGGGGGGGGCGGGTGGGTGGGGGGTTACAAAGATTGAATTAAACAGTCGATACTAAAAAAAAGAAACAAAAAACAAAAGTTTAAAAAAAAAAAAAAACGTAACTGAAAACAACTGAAAACAACTGAAAACCTGAAAACTAAAACCATAAACTGTGATACGAATTAATTTTCCATATGTTGGCACTAGTGTGGCTCAATGTCATGCGTTCAAGGTAAACTATCGGTGACGTCAGTGGACGTCACTTGGCAGCAAGTGGGAGTGTATGGCCGTAGTGTATAGGCCTGGTGCAACCAGCGGTTTATCGTGAAGAGTTTATTTTCGCGAGGAGAAGAAGAATAAATATATATATATATATATGATATATGTGTAACATTTTACGTTTGTCTAATTATTGTGTAATTTAGTTTATATATTATAATAATAATAATAATAATAATAATAATAATAATAAAAAGAAATTTAACGTAAAACGTTTGTTGTTGTTGTTAAATATTTTCATCTATAATAAATAATAATAATAATAATAAAAACAGTAAAAAAAAAAAAGTGGTTTTAAATATATAAATAAAAATAAAAAAAAAAAAAAAAAAACGAACAGCGATGTAGACAATGATTATTATCGGTGTATTCTTACACGTGGGGGTGCTGCATGCACATACCGCGCTGTACGTGGAAAATCACCGAAAACTAATTGCGCATGCCCCGCGCCCTATGACGTCATGAAAATTGTGGTTTTGATCAAACGAGTTGATTATATTATATATTATTATATATATATATTTTTCTTTTCTTTTCTTTTCACCTTCTTATTCTTCTCAGTTTAAACTTATATATATATATATATATATATATATATTATATACATACAACACTAATAACCAATACTGTGAGATATATTACAATATACAATAATAATAATAATAATAATAATCATCGTTGTCGTTGTCGTTGTCATCATCATCATGTTGCTACCGCGGTATACAGAGTGAAATAATATATAAATATATATATATATATATATATTTATATTTATATATATATATATATATATGGATATGTATGTACACATATTTTTACAAGAGGTTAAAACACGCTAAAGGATATATATATATATATACACAAACTGCGGAGGAACTACAATATCGTGAGTATATAAAAATATAATATAATACAATATAATATAATATATTAACACCTACAATAATATTATCATTATTATTATTATAATAATGCTTGTTTCTTAAATTTCAATTTTTTTTTTTTTACACTTAGGTTTGGTTCAAAAATAGACCTAATTTCTTAGATGTCGCTGCTAATCCGTGATGAACATGTTGTTTGTGATTTTTTTTTTTAAATTATTCCATATTTTTTTTTGAGCTCTATTGGACAAATATTTACTACTGTCTCAGTGAAGTTGAAATTTCGAAATTTTTGCCATTTTTAGCAATTTCAAAGTTCTCAGATCAAAACGCTACCTCGAGATTCTCAGTCAATGAGTATGTTGCGGTTCAAGATGAGACTCGTACGATAATATTTAGTACTGCCTCAGAGACATTGGAGGTTTTTTTTTTTTCAATATTTTGCATTTTTGAGGAGATTCGATCGCCAAGTGCTGCTCATGAGACAGTTTCATCTTATCAATATAAGGAAGAAATCCATACAGTTTGCAGTCTGTGGGATCATTTTTACTACTACCTAATTGAGCGCGACTTTTCTTTCAAGTAAAATTAGCAACATGATGCAGTAGTAAAAATGTTCCCACAGACTGCAAACTTAGTGTACTTCTTCGTTAAAATGTTAATAAAAGATTGTCTCATGAGCAACACCTGGCGATCAAATCTCTAAGAAAACCCCTAAATAGTGAAAAAAAAAACTTCATTCATTTAATGAGAATCTAAAGGTAGCCAGATGAGGATTTTGATCTGAGAAACTTTGAAATTGACAAAAATGGCAAAATTACGAAATTTCAATTTGCACTGAGGCAGTATACTAAATATTGTCTTATAGAGCTAAAAAAAAAAAAAGAATATGGAATAATTTTTAAAAATCACAAACAACATATTCACGAATTAGCAACGACATCTGAGAAATTAGGTCTTTTTTTTTTTTTTTCTTTTTAACAAATATCTACCTTTTACAGAAACTCTAAAATACTACTAATCTCTATACCGCAATAGTTGTACAGGGAATAACAGTAGCAGTAACAAGAGAGCAGTATATGCTCTGTGGTTGTTGGATTTTGGTGGTACTACACATTATATTAATACCTACATAGGGTTCGGTTCGCGCGCGCGTCTCTTAGTCTCTCTCGTTCTCTCTTAAAGTTAGCATGATCGAGAGGACGTGGCCTTCACACATTCATGTTGATGACATTGAGTTTCCTTTTCGGTTTTAATATATATATATAGTACTACGAGAAAAGTTTAAAGTATAACAAAAAAACGATAAAAGATAAAAGTAAAGAAAAAAGAGTGAAACAAACAAACAAACAAACAAACTAAACGAGTCAATAAATATAGTTTTTTTTTTTTTTGAAACTTGAGAATTTTGTTGTTTTTTTTTTGTTATTTTAAGCAATATTAAATAATTATGTTTCTTTTTTTTTTTTTTTTTTATCGAACGATCAGTAATCTGTATATTATAGTTTTTACAACCCACCCTTTCTCTCCTTTCTCTGCTTCTTTAGGTTTTTTTATTTTTATTTTTATTTTTATTTTTATTTTATTTTATTTTCAAATACAGTTTATTCTACTTAAACTATATCGTAAGTTTGATTATTTTTTATTTAAGAAGCTTTTGGTTTTTCTTTTCTTTTCTTCCGTTTTTTTTTTTTTTTTTTTTTTTTTTTTTTTACTCTCTTTTTGACTTTCGAGAACTTGTCGTCGTGTGTGTTTCTCTCTCTCTCTCTCTGTTTCTCTTCCCGAACACGCGGCTTGTGTCGCCACCTAGAGCCACTCTTCGTAACCTCTGTTGACCGTCAGTCGGTAAAAAAGGAAAGAACGAAAGAATGAGAGAGAGAAAGAAAGAAAGAAAGAAAGAAGCTACTTTACATATTAGTATCTTATTATTATTATTATTATTATTATTATTTAATGATAATGAAAAGAGTAGCTATAATATTATTTTTTTTTTTTTTTTTTTGTTGAACGATTATGTGTATTATAATCGTTTCTATATTGAAAGAATAAGAATAAGATAAGAAGGTTAAAAAAAAAAAAAAAAAAAAAAAAAAAAAAAAAAACGAAATATATAAAGCGAGAACCTAGACCTTGACGATTACTTGGTACCGATAACCGGCCGCTGAGAATATAATACCTTGCTTCCATAACAATAAGCTCGGTGGTTTTTTTTTTCCTTCTTTTTATTATCTCGACGACAATAGGGTGAGGAAGAAGTTAAAAAAGAAGAAAAAGAAGAAGAAGATGAAGAGAAGGAAGAAGAAGAAGAAGGAAAATAGTAGAAAAAATAAGAAAAAAAAAAAGGAGTAAAAATTATACATATATATATATATATGTATTATATATACTAACCCCGGCCCCGTGTGACCTAAAATTGATTTTTATTACCGTCTCCCAACAACAACTGACATCGGGTTGAAAACTCCGCTTGTATAATAAATATATATAATATATATATATTTATATTAGACTGGTTCAAAAAAATCGACTATTCTTTTTTTTTTTTTTTTTTTTTTTTCAGAATTTCGTATAGCTCACAAACCAATGAACAAATCCAAATGACTCTTACATATTTTGGATAGGGGATTGAACACTATAAAAAAATGTATCTATCATTGTGGAAAAAAAATCACAAAAAAAAAAAAAAAAATAGTTGACTCAACTATAAATTGAACTTTGAGCTTGAATAACTTTGGAAGGTGTCAATTTATCAAAAAATGATAAGAGAAGCTTTTTGTAGAGTGTTCAATTTCCTATGAAAATACCTATGAGTCATTTGGATTTGTTCATTGGTTTGTGAGCTACAAAATTATTTGAAAAAAAAAAAAAAAAAATTTCCTATGCTATTCAAATGGAAAATAGTAAATCCGCGATGCGAGCGACCTCTAAATCTTAAGGGGATATGAAAGGTGAAGTACACACCTCGAATTTTCGGAAGCCCGTTTCTCAGCTAAAACACATCCGATCGATGTGAAATTGATATCAGTGACTTGGAAAAAGTGAACGAAGGGCATGATGCTCTTGGATTTCGAAAAAGCGTTAATGTTTAGTGTGTTTTCATATTTATCAAGTATACAACGTCAGGCAACAACGATTATTCGTTACATAGCGCACTCTTGATAGAAAAACTGTAAATTTTATTTTCGCTTTTTGAAAATCCAATAGCATCATGCCCTTCGTTCACTTTTTCTAAGTCACTGATATCAATTTCACATCGATCGGATGTGTTTTAGCTGAGAAACGGGCTGCCAAAAATTCGAGGTGTATACAATTCACCTTTCATATCCCCTTAATATTAAGAGCTCCGCTTTTAACAGATATCTTCCCCCCCCCCCCCCCCCCCCCCCCCTCCCCGCGAAAGTATTTCAATGCAAAAATTAAAAAAAAAAAAAAAAAAAAAAAGAATAGTCGATTTTTTTGAAACGGTCTAATATAATACAGGCATCATATTATATACTATATAAACTACTATATACTGTATAGTTATTCATCATCGTCGTCGAGGCTTTAGGTTTATTCGAAGGAGTCACGCGTAGATACAACTTATATACATATATATATATATATATATATATATATATATATATATATATATATATATATATATATATATATATATATATATATATATATATATATATATATATATATATATATATATATGTATGTATAGCGTATATACACTCGGCTGTTGCCAAGAGCGTTGATAATTTGGCACGCAATCGAGAAAAAAAAAAATAAGAAAAAATAAAAATAAAAAAAAAAAACAACAAAAAAATAAAATACTGCGAGAGAGTTAAATGGTTCTACGAGTCGAGTCAAGGGGAGGGGAGGGAGTAGGCGGAAAAAAAAAGCAAAAAAACAATAATAATAATAATCTAAAGAAAACTAAAATAAAGGGTTAAAAAAAAAAAAAAAAAAAAATCGATTGTTTCTTTTCTTTTTAACTTTTCATATTATATTATATTATATTATATTATATAATATATGGGCAATTCCACCTCAAATCGGCCAATTTTGGGTGTTTTTTGACCTCGTATTTTTTGAATCGCCTTAAACTTTTTTTACGTGAAATCTACGTCAAAAAAGTAGACCCGTATTTTTTTGTTGGTCGAAAAAGTTTTTTTTACGCTAGTTATGAATTATCGAATTTTACTGTAAAAGTAGCGCGAGGGCGGCTTTGAGAATTAATATCTCGGGTCCCCTTCACCGTAGGAAGATGTTTAAAAACGCGTTTTAAAGGCGAGGAAAGCCACTTTTCGATAAAATTTTTCAATTTTTCAAAAAATATAGTTTTGTTATTTTTATGAGCAATTAAAATGTTTATCGATTTTTTTCGCAATCTAAGGCCATTTTTAAAATTCTAAAAAAAATATGATCACATTCCTTATTCAATTCTGAAGATGACGATTTTTTAAAAAAGATGGAGCTATTTTTCTAAGTATTTTTTTTACAATTATTTGTCCGGCGTTGCGTGAGGTTGGCGCGCCGCGCGCCTCGCTACTACCGCGTCGTACGGGGCTCGGCCAATGGCATGACGCACGGCTTCCCGTACATGGAATAACGCGATAGTAGCAAGGCGCGCAGCGCGGCAACCTCACGCAACGCCGGACAAATAATTGTAAAAAAAATACTTAGAAAAATAGCTCCATCTTTTTTAAAAAATCGTCATCTTCAGAATTGAATAAGGAATGCGATCATATTTTTTTTAGAATTTTAAAAATGGCCTTAGATTGCGAAAAAAATCGATAAACATTTTGATTGCTCATAAAAATAACAAAACTATATTTTTTGAAAAATTAAAAAATTTGATCGAAAAGTGTCTTTCATTGCCTTTAAAACGCGTTTTTAAACATTTCTCTACGGTGAAAGGGACTCGAGATATTAATTCTCCAAGCCGCCCTCGCGCTACTTTCACAGTAAAATTCGATAATTCATAACTGGCGTAAAAAAAACTTTTTGGACCAACGAAAAAATACGGGTCTGCTTTTTTGACGTAGATTTCACGTAAAAAAAGTTTAAGTCGATTCAAAAAATACGAGGTCATTTCACGGCCGATTTGAGGTGGAATTGCCCATATTCTTTTGAAAAATATATACTTTATATCACTCTGTGCAGTGCGCAGTTGCATAACGCTTGAAACAATATCTTTTTATTAAAGTATACAATTATAATATTATTATGTAATAACTAATAATAATAATACCCTTATATATACATAATATTTATTTAAACGAAGAAAAGAAAAAATGGTATAACAAAAGCGATACACACAGTCAGTTAGTCAGTCAGAGTCAAAGTCATAGTCATAGTCAGTCTTCTTCTCTTAACAAACCCTGTGCTGTGCTGTGCGCGGTAGCAAGCATTGAAGCGAAAAAGGCTAATACAAAACCTTGCTATAATATACAAATACACGTCTCTCCTTACCCCGCGCGAGCGCGCGAAGCTTTGTCTACACGGTTTGGGTTGGGTTGAGTCGAGTCGAGTAGATAGGTAGAGGTAGAGGTAGTAGAGGTATAGAGGTTGAGCGTTTTAACCGCAACCGAGCGCGTGGCACGTGGCGACAGGACCACGTGCCTTTTGCGCTTCGTGCGTCACGCTCTCGCCCACCCTACTCTACCCTACCCTACCCTACCCTACTCTACCCTATCCCATCCCATCCCATCCCATCTTTATACTTTCTTTCGTTTTCCTTTCCTTTGCTTTATACTTTACTTTACTTTACTTTACTTAACGCTTTTCCTTATCTCTATATCTATATAATACGCGCGGTATAGCTAATATATATATAATATATAATAAATAGTATAAAACTTTATCGATTATGGGTTTGCCCGTATGATCGTTGCCATGGCAAGACGGGAAACAATGTCTCTAACAGTAGGTAGGTACCTTATATTATACCCGAGTGATTTTTCGGATGAGTATAGTACCTATATACAGTATATTATATTAGGGTGATTAAAAAAAAAAAAGACCTAATTTCTCAGATGTTGCTGCTCATCCGTGAATATGTTGTTTGTGATTTTTTAAAATTATTATTCCATTTTTTTTTTTTTGAGCTCTATTGGACAATATTTATTACTGCCTCAGTGAAGTTGAAATTTCGAAATTTTGCCATTTTTGGCAATTTCAAAGTTCTCAGATCAAAACGCTACCTCGAGATTCTCAGTCAATGAGTATGTTGGTTCAAGATGAGACTCGTACGATAATATTTAGTACTGCCTCAGAGACATTGGAGGTTTTTTTTTTCAATATTTTGCGTTTTTGAGGAGATTCGATCGCCAGGTGCTGCTCATGAGACAGTTTCATCTTATCAATATAAGGAAGAAATCAAAGCAGTTTGCAGTCTGCGGGACCATTTTTACTACTGCCTAATTGAGCGCGACTTTTCTTTCAAGTAAAATTAGCAGCATGATGCAGTAGTAAAAATGGTCCCACAGACTGCAAACTTAGTGTACTTCTTCGTTAAAATGTTAAGAAAAGATTGTCTCATGAGCAACACCTGGCGATCCAATCTCTAAGAAAACCCCTAAATAGTGAAAAAAAAAACTTCAATGTCTCTGAAGCAGTACTAAATATTATCGTACGAGTCTCATCTTGAACCAACATCCTCATTGAATGAGAATCTAGAGGTAACCAGATGAGGACTTTGATCTGAGAAGTTTGAAATTGATAAAAATGGCAAAATTTCGAAATTTCAACTTCACTGAGGCAGTATATTAAATATTGTCCTATAGAGCTCAAAATAATGGAATAATTTTTAAAAATCACAAACAACATATTCACGAATTAGCAGCAACATCTGAGAAATTAGCTCTTTTTTGAACCACCCTAACAGTATATTTATACACTAGGGTGCTTTTTTTTTTTTGCAACTTCCTATTGAAAATCTTGTTGTAGAAGTCGAAAAGGGAATCCTGTCCAATTTTTAGCTCTTAATTCCGATTCTAGTACTCGGGCTCTTATTTTTTAAGTTTTTCCATGCTAAAAGCATGTGCGAACATTACGACTTTTTCTTTAGTCGTGCACAACTCAGCCGAATTTCGATGGATTGTTATCATCCAAGACTCATTTGACAGAGAATTTAGTGTTCTTCAAAAGTGTCCAAGATAGTTTGCGACTGACTTGAAAATATTGAACTTGATATTTTGTTGGAATTTTATATTTTAAAAAATCAAAGTCCTTATATCTTTTGAAATACTGGTTTGAGAGACTTTATGTATGGGACCTTTTTTGTAGAGAAATAAATTTCCTACAAAATTGTTTCGAAGTTTTTTTCTCCAAGTCCAACTGTTTATTCGCCCCACAGCGAGAAATAAGAATTATGCATAAAATCGACTTTGGAGGCTCGCACAAGTGCGGCGGTTGAAACCACAGCCAAACTACCTGAAGCACTTTTGAAGAACACTAAATTCTCTGTAAAATGAGTCTTGGATGATAACAATCCATCGAAATGCGGCTGAGTTGTGCGCGACTAAAGAAAAAGTCGTTATATTCGCACATGCTTTTAGAATGGAAAAACTTAAAAAGAAGATCGCGAGTACTAGAATCTGAATTAAGCGAGCTAAAAATTGGACAGGATTCCCCTTTCGACGTCTACAACAAGATTTTCAATTGTGAGTTGCAAAAAAATGAAAAATAGTCGTTTCAAAAAAAGCACCCTAATATTCAATATTATATTATTGTATATATTTAGAAAAGATCAATTTTTGGATCTATTGAAATTGACTTTAAAACAAAAGAAGAGAGTGAGAGTAGATGAGAACGTGCTGCCACCTCATCGCCGTTGGTAAAGTCACGGTTGAACCCGGGCGAACGCGTTGTCGAAGGCGGCCTTAAGAGAGGTTTGTCGTCGTATCTGACGAAGAAGAGAGAGAGAGAGAGAGAGAGAGAGAGAGAGAGCGAGATAATGTGACGGGGGTTTGCGGGGTGTGTATCACATGCGCGTGGCTTTGGGTTAGAGAACGATATAGAGGTTTTGAGAGAGAGAGAGAGAGAGAGAGACTAGTGGGACGCTGCGCTGGTATAGTTGGTCTCACTCGTTGCGTGGTATAAACGGAGGGGGTTGGGAAGAGTAGGGAGGACGCCGCGACGCCCGGCGTCCGGTGATCGCGCCTTAAAAGGTTCGACGCCGCACGCGCCCAACAGCTGTCTACCCGCGCGCCGCACCGCACCGCACCGTCTTCCTCTTCTTAGCTGGCACAGTCCTGCACACGGATCGGGGGTGTCGCGTTTCAGACGAAGAGATCTCAGAGAGAGAGAGAGAGAGAAAGCAAGCAAGAAAGAAAGAAAGAAAGCAAGAAAAAAAAACGGAAAACAAGAAGGATGTCGTATGCGTGTCTCGCGTCAGGCGCAGCTCCCTTCGCCATGGGGTTATATTATGTCTGCGTTATCTTAACACACATTATGACCTCGGGGGCAGAGAATTTTCTTCTCGATCTAAAAAGTGTATAGAAAAAACCAAAAACAAAAAAAAAAAAAAAAAAATGAAATTTTTTTTTTTTGTTTTTTTTTTTGTTTTTTTGTTTTTGGGTTTTACTACTCAAGTAGATCTTCGATCTTCTTTTCACAGATATATAGTATAGTATAGGTACTAATATGCGCGTATGTACACGCGAGTGCAGCGTCTTGCAACGCGGAGGTCTCGAGTTACAACGGCCGTGTATATCGTTACTACTCCAGTAGTTAGAGTCGACGGTGTGTGCGTCCCGCGTAGTACCACTCGCCCCCGTGGACTGGTCGATGAATCTCATACAGCCTCTCGCGTATATATCCATCCCTAGATTATTTATTTTTTTTTTCAATTTCTTATCGTTAATTAGAATCTTATAATATATAGCTAGTTGAAAAGAGATTCGTATCATCGTATATTGAAGAAAAAAAAAAAAAAAAAAAAAAAAAAAAATCGAAAATCAAAAATCAAAAAATTTGACAAAAATTTTTTGTCGATACTGATTTAACCGCGCGATTTTACCGCTTCTATATCATATTATATTCGCATCATATCGCGTCACTAATGTCATAAGATCGTAACCGCAAAAAAAAAAAAAAAAAAAAATTTTTTTTTTTTTGGTGGCAAAATCTTTTTCATGCGATATAACATCGTTAGGGCATATCTGCAAAAAAAAAAAATTTTTTTGGCACTTACGACCTTATGGCATTAGTGACGCGATATATGTATATTGCATATTGCTTAACCGACAGCTTTACACTATAATATAGGTACCGTATCACACCTATATTATATCCGGATATGCGTTAACAATTATAATCTCTTGCGTCGGTGGGTTGAGCTCATTAACATCTAACTAGATTTATAACAATAATAATACTATGCGCGAGCATATATAGGTATAATATATATTGTATGGATCATCGATCTATGCATGAAGAGAGAGAATACTAGATTTATATACATATACCTATACTATGCGCGGGAAACATATATTATACAATAACATATGCATTGGGGTATGCATATATATATAGGAAGTAACAAAATAATTCACCTATAAGTACGATGAGATTGAAATTCGTAACGTTAAGGCTCATCCCTGAAAATTCACTTCCTTGGAGTGAAAATCGTGCAACTCGAAGAAAAAAGAGTGAATTTTTTCACTCCAAGAAATTTAGAGAGTAGTCGCCCCACCTCTTTTTGATCGAAATGTGTCACATTTAGATTATTGTCCGAGCCCAGGGGTCAAAAACGCAAAAAAGGCCAACTTAGCGCAAATTCTATTTGAATTCCGAACACATAGGTCCAAAAAAATGTTCGTTTCATGGGAAAATAGAGTCTACAGATGGTTTTTACATTGTTAAAAAATTTTTATAGGAAGTAACAAAATAATTCACCTATAAGTACTTGAAAGATCGATGAGATTGAAGTTCGTAACGTTAAGGCTCATCCCTGAAAATTCACTTCCTTGGAGTGAAAGTCGTGGAACTCGAAGAAAAAAGAGTGAATTTTTTCACTCCAAGAAATTTAGAGAGTAGTCGCCCCACCTCTTTTTGGTCGAAATGTGTCACATTTAGATTATTGTCCGAGCCCGGGGGTCAAAAACGCAAAATAGGCCAACTTAGCGCAAATTCTATTTGAATTCCGAACACATAGGTCCAAAAAAATGTTCGTTTCGTGCGAAAATAGAGTCTACAGATGGTTTTTACATTGTTAAAAAAATTTTATAGCAAGTAACAAAATAATTCACCTATAAGTACTTGAAAGATCGATGAGATTGAAGTTCGTAACGTTAAGGCTCATCCCTGAAAATTCACTTCCTTGGAGTGAAAATCGTGCAACTCGAAGAAAAAAGAGTGAATTTTTTCACTCCAAGAAATTTAGAGAGTAGTCGCCCCACCTCTTTTTGGTCAAAATGTGTCACATTTAGATTATTGTCCGAGCCCAGGGGTCAAAAACGCAAAAAAGGCCAACTTAGCGCAAATTCTATTTGAATTCCGAACACATAGGTCCAAAAAAATGTTCGTTTCATGGGAAAATAGAGTCTACAGATGGTTTTTACATTGTTAAAAAATTTTTATAGGAAGTAACAAAATAATTCACCTATAGGTACTTGAAAGATCGATGAGATTGAAGTTCGTAACGTTAAGGCTCATCCCTGAAAATTCACTTCCTTGGAGTGAAAATCGTGGAACTCGAAGAAAAAAGAGTGAATCTTTTCACTCCAAGAAATTTAGAGAGTAGTCGCCCCACCTCTTTTTGGTCAAAATGTGTCACATTTAGATTATTGTCCGAGCCCAGGGGTCAAAAACGCAAAAAAGGCCAACTTAGCGCAAATTCTATTTGAATTCCGAACACATAGGTCCAAAAAAATGTTCGTTTCATGGGAAAATAGAGTCTACAGATGGTTTTTACATTGTTAAAAAATTTTTATAGGAAGTAACAAAATAATTCACCTATAAGTACTTGAAAGATCGATGAGATTGAAGTTCGTAACGTTAAGGCTCATCCCTGAAAATTCACTTCGTTGGAGTGAAAATCGTGGAACTCGAAGAAAAAAGAGTGAATTTTTTCACTCCAAGAAATTTAGAGAGTAGTCGCTACACCTCCTTTTGGTCAAAATGTGTCACATTTAGATTATTGTCCGAGCCCAGGGGTCAAAAACGCAAAAAAGGCCAACTTAGCGCAAATTCTATTTGAATTCCGAACACATAGGTCCAAAAAAATGTTTGTTTCATGGGAAAATAGAGTCTACAGATGGTTTTTACATTGTTAAAAAATTATTCGAATTCGATTTCCTCGGCTAACGATGTAAAAACCATCTGTAGACTGTATTTTCGCATGAAACGAACATTTTTTTTTGGACCTATGTGTTCGGAATTGAATTTGAATTCGCGCAGTGTTGGCCTTTTTTGCGTTTTTGACCCTTGGGATCAGATAATTATTGAAATGTGACACATTTCGACCAAAAAGAGGTGGGCGACTAGGGATGGGCCTTAACGTAACACAATTTTTTGGAAAAAATAATAATTCACTATTGCATGACTCAAACGTTGTTAAAAGTTTGCCTAATACACGATATAAGATGTATTTTACTAAATTCGGAAAATTATAGATCGTATTTTGCTGTTTTTGAACTGTTCAAGTCGAAATTTGCACAATTATTACATATTTTGTTGCGTTAACGTTGCCGAACTTCAACACCTCATAAAATTTGAGCCATGCGAAATACTAGTGCATTTTTCTGAAAATTCGAAATATTGTTATACGTTAACGTTATGCATTTCAATTTCATTAAAAATCGAGATCTAGGAATCTTTATGGGGTTTTGACTAAATTTTTGTTTTTAATTTTTTTAAATATATTTTGAAGACGTTATAACATCTGGCCTATGTGGAACATCCAAATTCGAATCTGACCTGATCAAGGAGCCTTTACTACACAGAAAAAAAGGTTAATAACTTGAGCCAAGAAAATTATTCTTGATTCAAGATAATTTTGGGGGGGTCCAAAAATGAAGACCGAAATTTCCTCGGATCAAATCAAAAATTTTTCTCGAACCAAGAAAAATTTGGAAGGTCCAAGAAAATTTGGAAGGTCCAAGAAAATTTCGGAAGGAACCAAGAAAATTTGGAAGGTGCGGTCCAAAAATGAAGACCGAAATTTTTGATTTGATCCGAGAAAATTTCGGTCTTTATTTTTGGACCCCCAAAATTATCTTTAATCAAGTTAACCTTTCTTTCTGTGTGCATACACATACTAGATATATAGTTTAAACTTTCTGAGTCTCTCTTATATATATATGCGGCGCATATAATGAGACACAACATGGAAGAAGTTTAGAGATACGAGAGGCTGCTGCTGCAGCAGTGCGCGTTGTCTCGTACGACGAAGCATGCAGATGGGAAATTGAAAGTGGGGTTGGTTCCCTTATACTACTACCACCACTACCATTACTACACCATCAACGCGTTACCATACTGCATGGTACCGGCTGCTTGCTTGCTCATACTGCTGCTACCGCGTAAAGAAACGCTCTCGCGGTGTGCGGTGCGGCAGAGGCGGAGGCGGTAAAAGGCATCGGTCTCTCTTCGCCACCCCACACGTGGCCCCAACATGTGTTTTCGAACCTCCTACTGAGATTACACACTCTCTCTCTTTCTCTCTCTCTCTCTCTCTCTATCTGTCTTTTTCTCTCTCTTATACTTACTTACATACTTCACAAGGGATAACCTCTCCTAGCTCTATCCCCCGGTAATAAGATTTTTCAACTTTTTTTCCCTTCTCTTTCTCTTTCTTTCTCTTTCTTTTACTCTTATTCCTTTATTCGGAGCCTGCAGATCATTGCGGCACGCGCGCACTACGGGGTATGCTGCGGGTATTCGTTCATTATAATTGATCCATATAGTCGCGCATAACGTTATAGCGCGCGGGGGCCATGCATATAGCCAGCCATAGGGAATAAAACGGGGAGGGAGAGGAAACTGCGAGGTACACGTCATTTGGTCTGATGTGAGCACGTGCTCCGATTTCTGGCGACTGCTCAACCTCACCTAACCAACCGCCAAACCAACCAGCCAGCCAGCCAGCCAGCCAGCCGGTACCTCTTCTCATCATCATCATCATATGCTAAGATGCTGATGTCGATCCTGGTCTGTACTAGAGCTACTCTCTAGCTACTGCGGCTACTGGCTTTCGCTCTTACTATACTGGGTTAAATTTAGCATCCAAGCTTTGCCTCAACGTTCGTTCTCTTCGGACGGATGGACGGATGGATGGATGGATGGATGGCTGGCTGGCTCACTGGCGGACAAAGACTTAGCTACGCGGTGCGTCAAACCCCGACGCGATTCTTGGCGTAGGCCATAGGGGTGTTTTTCGTTTTTGACTTTTTGGTCTTTTTTTTTTATCTTCATTGACGAAATATTGTTCTATGCAAACACCGCGATCTAAACATATACAGTTTTTCAAATTTTCACATGCAAAAAGCATGCAAAAGCATGCAAGAGCATGTAAAAGCATGCAAAAGCATGCAAGAGCATGCAGGAGCATGCAGGAGCATGCAAAAGCATGCAAGAGCATGCAGGAGCATGCAGGAGCATGCAAAAGCATGCAAGAGCATGCAAGAGCATGGAGGAGCATGCAAGAGCATGCAAGAGCATGCAAGAGCATGCAAAAGCATGCAAGAGCATGCAAGAGCATGCAGAAGCATGCAAGAGCATGCAAGAGCATGCAAAAGCTAATGTTCAGATGAATTTCATGATATTGTCTTATTAAATAACGAAGATTAGCCACGTAGGGAATTGATTATTGTTTAAAAATGCATAGACTCTATATATAAGACCTTGCACGTATATATATACCGTGTGTTGTATTATATACATATACTAATCGGATTGGGAAACATAGTTTGGCAATAAAATGACATTGACATGATATATACAGGGTGATTTAGAATTCGTGACGAATCTCTTGAGGGGCTCGTGATCCTTGTCAAAATTCGGATCGAAAGTTCTTTAGCCATTTTTCTGAAAAATGATAGACGTAGAAGAGGGTATCCTGTCCAATTTTTAGCTCTTAATTCCGATTCTAGTACTCGCGCTCTTCTTTTTAAGTTTTTTCATGCTAATTTCATGTGAACATTACGACTTTTTCTTTAGTCGCGCACAACTCAGCTGCATTTCGATGGATTGTTATCATCCAAGACTCATTTTACAGAGAATTTAGTGTTCTTCAAAAAGTGCCCAAGATAGTTTGCGACTGACTTGAAAATATTGAACTTGACATTTTGTTGGAATTTTATATTTTAAAAAATCAAAGTCCTTATATCTTTTGAAATACTGGTTTGAGAGACTTTATGTATGGGACTTTTTTTGTAGAGAAATAAATTTCCTACAAAATTGTTCTGAAGTTTTTTTCTCCAAGTCCAACTGTTTATTCGCCCCACAGCGAGAAAGAAGAATTATGCATGAAATCGACTTTGGAGGCTCGCACAAGTGCGGCGGTTGAAACCACAGCCAAACTACCTGAATCACTTTTGAAGAATACTAAATTCTCTGTAAAATGAGTCTTGGATGATAACAATCCATTGAAATGCGACTGAGTTGTGCGCAACTAAAGAAAAAGTCGTAATGTGCATCAAAGTTTTTGAGAAAGAGTATAGAAAAAGAAAGGACAAGCAATAGTACGACGAGTATGAGTATGAGAATGACGATCAAGAAGAAGAAGAAAACGAAGAAGAAGAGGAAGAGGAAGAGGAGGGGGAGGGAATACACGCGACGTACACGCGGCTGGGGTCGTCGAGGTAGGCTAGGGCCTCCTGGACCGGCTGCAGCACGCGCCCAGCTGCGGACAGATTTATTGAGTGGCGCGTGCCGAATCGAAAAGCAATATTATTCAAAAACCGCGCTATTATAATAATAATAATAATAATAATAATAATAATAATATTCTGATATACGATGAAAAACAGAAATTTAATTTTTATAGCTATAGGTTTTCTTATATTGATCAGAAATTAATCGGAGATATTCTATAAAAAAAAATAAAAAAAAAATACAATCAATGAATCAATAATAAATTATAGATGAATATATTCATAATTTTAACTGACGTACGTGTATATTATTACCTGCGCGCAACTAGAGATATATTCGGGTGTTTGGTACTGCCATGTTGCAGTGCAGAGTGTAACCGAAATACGTTCTCAATTAACAAAGTTAAATAGGCTAATCGTAAACCCGATATTTCTATTCACGGATATATAGAAGAATAATTCATCAATCTGTAACATATATACCTATATAGGTACAATGCATATGCACACGGTGTGCAGTATAATAATAATAATAATAATAATAATAATAAATTGAGCAAAAGCAAAAAAATCGAATGTAGAAAAAAAAAAATATATAAAAATGAAAAATTTTCGCAACACATGCACGATTTTTGCGTTTTTTTTAATTTTTTTTTACCCATCAAGCGGGCTTAAAGTAACAGTTTTCAGACGAGCGGGCGATAATAACTTGAAAATGTCGAGCAGCGGGCGTTTTTTA
This sequence comes from Tenthredo mesomela, assembly GCA_943736025.1. Taxonomy (NCBI): domain Eukaryota; kingdom Metazoa; phylum Arthropoda; class Insecta; order Hymenoptera; family Tenthredinidae; genus Tenthredo; species Tenthredo mesomela. The sequence continues at coordinate 44,187,659 of OX031016.1, forward strand.
GTTATTATCGCCCGCTACGTCGAGCATAGGCGGGCGATAATACACTGAACACAACAATTAAGAAAAAACGCGAAAATGTGTGCACCAAGGGCGTAAAGTGGGCTTTTTCACACTCGGTCTAAAAAAACTCACTTTACGCCCTTGGTACACAATATATTATATATTACATATTTCAATCGCGTTAATTTGTTATACTAGGTAGGTACATGGTATATGAATTTATTATATATATAAACGTCAAACGTCAGACTGATTTTATATATATATACTCTGCAACGTCTATATAACCGCGGGCGCGCGACATTTAACACAAATCTCTTATATATATTATACCTTATATTATATTAACCCTGTGGAGTGTCTAATACTATATATATATATATATATATATATATGGTATATACAGGTAGGTATAGGTATAATGTATATAATGGCGCAGAGAGAGAGAGAGAATCCCCGAATGCTTCTGATTCTAGTATAAATCTATATAGAACCCAGTGATACGGTATATACTGGTTATATATACATGGTGTAGAGATTCGATTATGCATCATCAATTATTAGACCCCAACTGCATACAGGTATTCCACCTGCATCAGCAGCAGCAGCAGCAGCAGCAGCAGCAAGCTGAATTCTCCATCTCTCAAAACTCGCGATTTATCCAATTTAGCTTCGTATAAATTTCTGATAGAAATCCAATATCTTCTTCATCCTATTTCGGATTCATTTCAATCTTCATTATCTTAACTTATGTACCTATATATGTATATATATATATATATATATACGATCTATATATATATGTATAGTAGGTTACACACAGATGCAGTTTCGAGGGGGTAACTACTCGTGAAATAGTTGGGACAACTAGCTATGAAATGGTATGAAATTATCTTGAAATTATTGTGAAATGGGTTGAAATGGGTTGAAATGGTATGAAATAGTATGGAATGCTTGTGAAATGGTATGAAATGCTTGTGAAATGCGTGTGAAATGGTATGAAATGGTATGAAATGGTATGAAATGGTATGGAATGCTTGTGAAATGGTATGAAATTTTTGTGAAATGCGTGTGAAATGCGTGTGAAATGGTATGAAATGGTATGAAATGCGTGTGAAATGGTATGAAATGGTATGAAATGGTATGAAATGCTTGTGAAATTGTATGAAATGGTATGAAATGCTTGTAAAATGGTATGAAATGGTATGAAATGCTTGTGAAATTGTATGAAATGGTATGAAATGCTTGTAAAATGGTATGAAATGGTATGAAATGCTTGTGAAATGGTATGAAATGGCATGAAATGATATGAAATACTTGTGAAATGGTATGAAATGGTATGAAATGCTTGTGAAATGGTATGAAATGGCATGAAGTGCTTGTGAAATGGTATGAAATGGTTTGAAATGGTATGAAATGGTATGCTTGTGAAGTGGTATGAAATTCTTGTGATATGATCGCGAAATGGTATGAAATGGTATGGAATGCTTGTGAAATGATATGAAATAGTTGTGAAATCTATATGAAATGATTTTGAAATGTGAAATAGATGTGACACACAAGTTTTAAGTGGTTACTCCCTCGTGTGCAGTTATTAGTTATTACCAATTTGATATAGAAAATTATATATTGCGGCCATTATCCCGCACCAAATCCTGTAGTATACGCAAATCCGGTCTCCAAATTTTTTACGTTTTTGATGTTTTTTTTTTTTTTTTTTTTTTTTTTTTTTTATGATGTCTTCGTATTATTTAGGTGTCAACGACGATATTTCCTTGACTATATGAAAGATCTCTGACTTCAGTTAATATATATAGGGATTCTCGTATATATATATATATTATCAGAGATTTTGTTTCCAAATTTTCGAATCTAATTGAACGGTTCAAAAAAAAAAAAAAAAAAAAAAAAAAAAATGCCTGAAATTTTCCGAATTTTACGAAAATGATGATGATTTTTTTTTTTTTTTTCCTCACTTGTCATTTTCTGCACCGCGATAAATTCGATAAATAAAACTCAAAATTGTCAATTTCACCATGTTTCACATCGTTTTTTTTTTTTTTGAAAATCTGAAAATTCATTATGTACAGGATTTGGTGGAACGGCCAAATATTGTGTACACAAAATTGATTATTTCAACAAATTCTGTACTACTACTACTACTACTACTACTACTACTAGATTGAAAAGATATGAGAAAAAAACGAAACGAAATTCATGATTATTTCTTTCTTATAACGCTAGCGCTGCGCTATAGCGCTGAGGGTGGAGGAGGAAGGAGAAAAGAAACAACGTCGTTGTACTGTACAACTACTACTACTACTACTACTACTACTACTACTAACAGCTCGACACGTTAACATATACATATACACGGGGGAAGGTAAAGGGGGCGTCGCGACGCCCGTCGTCGGGGCGCCGCCATCGCGCGCGTCAGCTAGGTTAGTCGGCGGCGGTGCCCCCGCGCTATATCGGTGGTATTTTGGTTTTGGCTTGGCGCTCCGTCCGTGCAGTTCTGGGAGTGGAGGTCTAAAAACAGCAGAGGTAAGTCCTACACAGCCTGCCTTGCCTTGCCTTGCCTTTGCCTTGCCTGACTTACTGACTGAACTGACTGACTGACTTGCCTGACGCTTTTCATTCTACTTCTACACTCTATTACCTATCCTATCCTCTATCCTACCTTACTTACTTCCTTCCTTCCTTCCTTCCTTACTTCTTTACTTACTTCTTCACGCTATACCTACCTACCTATACGCGATATATATCTTTATATAGTACTACACATGCACATACGCGCATATAAGACTATATACTAATCCGCGCTCGCGAGAGCTATAAGTATAAGGATAAGAGTCGAGGTAATATCTGCAGGGGTTTGTGGCGGATCGCTCGCTGTTATAATGCAACTCGGATATATATACCCCCCCCCCTCTCTTAATCCCTATAGCTATTTCTATATATTTATAACAGTTCGGGTTTTATTATAGTAGGTAGTAGAAGTATATATACAGAGTATTTATCATCAATGTGCAGAATTAGAAAATTCATTCAACCCCATTTAGCGATACAATTATATTATTATTTTTTTTTTTATTATTATTATTATTAAATCACACGTACACACATAATTAATATATATTTATACACTTGAATTTATATATCAATTTTTAAATCCACTTTATCCAATTTTTAGTTTTTATTTTTATTTTTTTACTACTGATCTGTTTTCACGTATATAATCGCACGAGTAAAAACCGCACGCCACCGAGCTGTTACACTACCGCGCTACTATTATATTAGTACTACTATCATCGTTCGCGCGTGCAGCGTTCCGGTTGTAAACGCATCACAGAGGGATGGGCGATATATAGATATGTGTATACATGTGAGGGCGGCGATGCAGGGATTATTTTTGGTATACTATCTTTTTTTTTTTCACTCGGTTTGTTGATACTTTGCGGGACTGCTAAAATTGTACATATAGGTACTATAGCCTCATGAGTGCTGCTACTGCTACTACTGCTACTGCTACTGCTACTTACTGCTACTGCCACTGCTACTGCTACTGCTACTGCTACTGCTACTGCTACTGCTACTGCTACTTAATGCTACCGCTACTGCTACTGCTACTACTGCTACTGCTACTTACTGCTACTGCTACTTACTGCTACTACTACTTACTGATACTACTGCTACTGCTACTGCTACTGCTACTACTGCTACTGCCACTGCTACTGCTACTGCTACTTACTGCTACTTACTGCTACCGCTACTGCTACTACTGCTACTGCTACTTACTGCTACTGCTACTTACTGCTACTACTACTTACTGATACTACTGCTACTGCTACTGCTACTGCTACTACTGCTACTGCAGTAATAGAGTTTAGTAGTTTGAAACGTACGGTTATTCATTCATACATTCATTCGTTCGCGAGAGTTACTATATCCTATACGCGGCCATGCTCATCTCATATATACTATCTATACTCTCTTTCTCTTTCTCTGTACGTTTTATTATACTATACCGCGTACATTTAACAAATAAATAAATAAATAAATAAATAAGAAAGAAAATATATATATATATATATATATATATACCTATGCTACAGCTACTCGTTAAGAAAAAGTAAGTGCATAGCCGATTTATATATATATATATGTATATTTAATTATACTATATTATAGAGACTAATTATTATTATATTGCGAGGATAATACGTGTTTCCATTAACGTGTACGTCTTATATTATATATACAGTTATAAATTCTAATTTGTAGTAATAGTAGGTAATATTGTCATTTGTATATATATGTATATAAGAAACTTTAAAGTAGCTTATAGAGGTGCGTTATAAGGGTGGGAGAGAGAAAGGGAAGAAAAGAAGGGATGGATGGATGGATGAATTTCCCGTTACTCATTTTAGTACTAGTAGTAGTAAACAACTCGATAGTAGTAGTAATATATTAAGATGTGACATTAAATTTTTAGTTTGAGTCCCTAAATTTGAATTTTTTTTTTTTTTACTTTCTTTCTTTCTTTTCTGTGTATAAAATTTGAGAAAATAAAAATAAATTTTTTTTCCTACTTTTCTTTATTATAGTTTAAATTTCTGCAGCGTTTTAACTACTACTACTACTATTACTACTAAATAACCATCTCTTTTTGATACAGTAAAATAAAATTTTTTTTCGACTCATCTATCGGGTAGTATTATACTTATACTGGTCACTGGCCAACTGCGTGCGGAATAAACCGTTTTCTTTCTTTCTTTCTTTCTTTCTCACATATATATATATATACTACGTTCGTATAATATAATATATATAAAAATTAGTACCTATATACAACGACGCGCCGCGATCTATATACTATATATATATATATATATATGATCGTCGACGTATATACCGCGCGAAGTCCAAGGTGCGTGTGAATGTATATGATATACATGTGTGTGTGTATGTGTGTGTTTCGTCCTGTTTTTCTGTTTGTTTACCTGCGTTCTATACGATTTTACTTATTATAATAACATATCGCGTCACTATAATGTGCCATAAAGTCGTAAGCGCCAAAAAAAAATTTTTTTTTTTGTTTTTTTGTTTTTTTGCGGATGTGTCCAAACGATGTTATATAGCACGAAAAAGATTTTGTCACCAAAAACACGAAATGTTTTTTTTTTTTTTTTTGGCGCTTACGACCTTATGACATTAGTGACGCAATATGTGTGCATAGAGATTTAACAAAGTTTTCATATATTCTGTGTGTGTGTGTGTGTATGTGTGTGTGTGTGTTATAAGGATACAGTATACCAAGTTTTTCGAAAAAACGAAAAAAAAAAATATATATATATGTATGGGGAATTCCACGTGAACTCGACCAATGTTTTTCCCTCACCATTTTTGATTCGCTTCACGATTTTTTATACGATTCTACGATCTCGAAAAAGCACTGCTGAATTTTTTCAGATTTTTCCCTCCAACCGTTAATTTTCAATGATTATTCAAACCCATTTTGAAAACGGCATTTTTTAAAAATCTCGAAAAATTCTCAAAAATATTATTTTTTATTTCGATCATTTTGACACCCCTCCCATGATGGGATCATTATTGCTTCTTTTTTTTCAGTACTTTTAACATTTTGAACAAACGAAACACCATGTTCCAACGTTTCGAAAATTCTTGAAAAATTACCAAAAATTCTGTGTTCAATTCTGAACGTTTTCGCGTGAGACCCACGATGACGGACGGAAAATACTTTTTTTTCGGAAAAATTACTTTTTTTTGTCCGTCATCGTGGGTCTCACGCGAAAACGTTCAGAATTGAACACAGAATTTTTGGTAATTTTTCAAGAATTTTCGAAACGTTGGAACATGGTGTTTCGTTTGTTCAAAATGTTAAAAGTACTGGAAAAAAAGAAGCAATAATGATCCCATCATGGGAGGGGTGTCAAAATGATCGAAATAAAAAATAATATTTTTGAGAATTTTTCGAGATTTTTAAAAAATGCCATTTTCAAAATGGGTTTGAATAATCATTGAAAATTAACGGTTGGAGGGAAAAATCTGAAAAAATTCAGCAGTGCTTTTTCGAGATCGTAGAATCGTATAAAAAATCGTGAAGCGAATCAAAAATGGTGAGGGAAAAACATTGGTCGAGTTCACGTGGAATTCCCCATATACATACATATGTGTATATTATATACTTATATAGACGATTATATCCCTCCGGGTGAATATACATATAATATATAAGTATATATGTACGAATATATATATATGTGTTTGTATATATATGTATAGTGTCTTTAAGGTGATTAACGCGGATTTTCAACCCGACCTTCGGGCGTAGTATATACATATATATATATATTATTATGTTTCTCTGCACAGGTGAATGTTTTTCTGTTTTTCAACAAAAATTGTATATTAACTATATATATATATATGTATATGTATATATAACACCGATTCTTGATGCCCACGTACCTATATATATGTATAGATACACACACACACAGATATATATATATATGGGCTATTCCGCGTCAACCGGATCAGTCATCTCTCAGATATTTTTTTAATTTTGCATGTCGATTGTCCTCGGTGAGTTAGATTTTTGTGCCAAAGAATTTTTCAATTAGTGCAAAATTCGTTGAGTTATTTGCATAAACAAATTCGAGCAAGGTTTTTTTTTTTCAAAAATTCATAACTCCGCCAAAAATATATATATATATATAGCTATATAGGTACATACATGTGTGTGTATATACGAATTATTATATATTAACCGGATGTGCAACGACGAATTATTATTTACTTCTATATATCCTATATAGTATATATATATATATATATTATATATATACGTGTGTGTGTATATAAGAAACGCGATTCAAATATTTACACATAAATTCGATATAATATATAACTATATACAAAGGAAGTGAATTATTAATATAGTATATAGGTATATGTATATTGTGTGTATATACTATACCTATATACTATAATATTGAAATATCGGTGATTTATTTGATCAGAGTGTCAATATATATTATATTTCCACGAATCAATATATAATAATCGTTCGATACGATCGTGCAGTGCGTAGTTTTTTTTTTTTTTTTTTTTTTTCTTTCTTTTTCATATACTATGTAGGTATATAATGTAATACAAACTTTAACCCTGCAGTACAGTGCGCGATTATAATATAAAATTTATCATATAATTATATGAATATTTTCTTGATCTGTTTTTTTGTTTGTTTGTTTGTTCCTTCCTTAATCGCGTTTATTAAACTCGTTTATATACATAGTATATATAAAAGCTATATAGAAGTAAGAGATATATAAAAGCTAGCACTATCTATATCGTACCTTGCGCGTGTCTTAGCTATATAATATAACCGTAAGTATAAGTAAGTAACTAACTAAGTAACTAAGTAACTAAGTAAGTAAGTATAAGCGAAGCGTAGGGCAAACGACGAGCGGATATCCGGTCGAGATGCGGAGATGCGGAGGTGCTGAGGATATAACGGAGGGTTTAAAGAAACGTTCTATGCAGAAGTAACAAAATATCATCATCCACCGAGAGAATTTTAGACTATATATATATATATTAGGGTATAAAATATTTTTAAGATGTGAGAAAAGAAATAATAATAATAATACAGTATATATATATACACAGAAAGAAAGACGTTGACTTGATTAAAGATAATTTTGGGGGTCCAAAATAAATGAAGACCGAAATTTTCTCGGATCAATTCGAAAATGTTTCTCGAACCAAGAAAAAAATTTGGAAGGTCCAAGAAAATTTGGAAGGTCCAAGAAAATTTGGAAGGAACCAAGAAAATTTGGAAGGAACCAAGAAAATTTGGAAGGTCCAAGAAAATTTGGAAGGAACCAAGAAAATTTGGAAGGTCCAAGAAAATTTGGAAGGTCCAAGAAAATTTGGAAGGAACCAAGAAAATTTGGAAGGTCCAAGAAAATTTGGAAGGTCCAAGAAAATTTGGAAGGAACCAAGAAAATTTGGAAGGTCCAAGAAAATTTGGAAGGAACCAAGAAAATTTGGAAGGTCCAAGAAAATTTGTAAGAAACCAAGAAAATTTAGAAGGAACCAAGAAAATTTGGAAGGTCCAAGAAAATTTGTAAGGAACCAAGAAAATTTGGAAGGTGCGGTACAAAAATGAAGAACGAAATTTTTGATTTGATCCGAGAAAATTTCGGTCTTCATTTTTTGGACCCCCAAAATTATTCTTTAATCAAGAATAATTTTCTTGGCTCAAGAATTAACCTTTTTTTCTGTGTACATGCGTCGTACTACGCACCCTTGTGCTTAAATACGAGGCTTGGTAGCCACCTGGTATGGTATATACGTCTTTTTACCCCTCGGACCATATTTTACTCATCTTTCTTCTTCTCATTTCTATTTCTTATACTTATACAGCTATACTAAGTCGTATGTGTAGCGTTGGGGTTGATATCGCTCCCTATCCCTTATATACATATATATATATATATATACGTTATGGTTACGCAGTCGTCGTCGTCGAACGGATATCCATATCCCTCGTGTTAACGCTAAGACTGTGCCTGTAGTCAGCATGCTGGCACAGACTCGAGCCGTCCAACTTAAGGCCCATCCCTAGTCGCCCACCTCCTTTTGGTCGAAATGTGCGTCAAATTTCGATTATTATCCTAGCCCCCTGCCGGCGTCAAAAAAACGCAAAAAAGGCCAACTTAGCGCAAATTCTATTTAAATTTCAAACACATAGGTAAAAAAAAAAATGTTCGTTTCGTGCGAAAATTAGAGTCTACAGATGCTTTTTACATTGTTAGCCGAGGAAATCGAATTCGAATAATTTTGTAACTATGTAAAAACCATCAGTAGACTCTATTTTCGCACGAAACGAACATTTTTTTTTTTTTGACCCATGTGTTCGGAATTTAAATAGAATTTACGCTAAGTTGGCCTTTTTTGCGTTTTTGACGCCTGCACAGAAAGAAAGGTTAACTTGATTCAAGATAATTTTGGGGGTCCTTCCAAATTTTCTTGGACCTTCAAAATTTTCTTAGTTCGAGAAAAATTTTTGATTTGATCCGAGAAAATTTCGGTCTTCATTTTTGGACCGCACCTTCCAAATTTTCTTGGTTCCTTCCAAATTTTCTTGGACCTTCCAGATTTTCTTGGACCTTCCAAATTTTCTTGGACCTTCTAAATTTTCATGGTTCGAGAAAAATTTTTGATTTGTTCCGAGAAAATTTCGGTCTTCATTTTTGGACCGCACCTTCCAAATTTTCTTGGTTCCTTCCAAATTTTCTTGGACCTTCCAAATTTTCTTGGTTCCTTCCAAATTTTCTTGGACCTTCCAAATTTTCTTGGACCTTCCAAATTTTCTTGGACCTTCTAAATTTTCATGGTTCGAGAAAAATTTTTGATTTGATCCGAGAAAATTTCGGTCTTCATTTCTGGACCCCCCAAAATTATCTTGAATCAAGAATAATTTTCTTGGCTCAAGTTAACCTTTTTTTTTTCTGTGTATATAAGAAAATTTGAAAACTTATACAAAAAGACGAAAAAAATTGTATAGTACAAAAATGCACGACGATATTGCGTTCTTCTTCATATATATATATGCGCGGGGATGTATAGAAGAAGAGAACGCGATTCTCTTTCATTATAGTATACCTATATATATATATTATATACACCACAGGTATACGTATCAGCGGGTCGAAGCTAGGCCAGTAGGTTTTAAGATGTAGAGTGAATCGATAGAGTGACTAGCTAGCTAGCGTGTGTAGTATAAGAGAGAAAGAGGAACGCGATAAAGATACCGCGTGCGCGACAGAGACAGAGAGAGACTAAGAGAGAGTGAGAGAGATAACAGCAGGGATACACGGTACATACTCGCTACACCGCGTACGATAATCCGATGTTAGTTAGTTAAAGGTTTATCAAAGCAAAGAGGAATATATCGTGCGTGCGTTCGTTCGTTCGTTCGTTCGGTTGGTAATAAGCCGCGCGCGATCATCATGCGAAGTGGAAAATCTTCCTTGTGTCACGGCCGCGCGTATCGTAGGTACCTACAGCCCCTTTAGTGTATCGCCTTTCAGCGCAGTATATATACAGCCTTACAGTTCTGGCAAATTATTATTACTATTATTATTATAAAAAAAAAAAAGAAGAAAAAAGAAGAAAAAAAGAAGAAAAATTAATCACACAGAGAAAAAAAAGGTCAACTAATTTGAGCCAAGAAAATTTTTGCGTTCCAAAAATGAAGACCGAAATTTTCTCGGATCAAATCAAAAATTTGGAAGGTCCAAGAAAAATTTGGAAGGTCCAAGAAAATTTGGAAGGTCCAAGAAAATTTGGAAGGAACCAAGAAAATTTGGTAAGTGCGGTCCAAAAATAAAGACCGAAATTTTCTCGGATCAAATCAAAAATTTCGGTCCATTTTTGGACCGCACCTTCCAAATTTTCTTGGACCTTCCAAATTTTTCTTGGTTCGAGAAAAATTTTCGATTTGATCCGAGAAAATTTCGGTCTTCATTTTTGGACCACACCTTCCAAATTTTCTTGGTTCCTTCCAAATTTTCTTGGACCTTCCAAATTTTCTTGGACCTTCCTAATTTTTCTTGGTTCGAGAAAAATTTTCGATTTGATCCGAGAAAATTTCGGTCTTCATTTTTGGACCACACCTTCCAAATTTTCTTGGTTCCTTCCAAATTTTCTTGGACCTTCCAAATTTTCTTGGACCTTCCAAATTTTTCTTGGTTCGAGAAAAATTTTCGATTTGATCCGAGAAAATTTCGGTCTTCATTTTTGGACCACACCTTCCAAATTTTCTTGGTTCCTTCCAAATTTTCTTGGACCTTCCAAATTTTCTTGGACCTTCCTAATTTTTCTTGGTTCGAGAAAAATTTTCGATTTGATCCGAGAAAATTTCGGTCTTCATTTTTGGACCACACCTTTCAAATTTTCTTGGTTCCTTCCAAATTTTCTTGGACCTTCCAAATTTTTCTTGATTCGAGAAAAATTTTCGATTTGATCCGAGAAAATTTCGGTCTTCATTTTTGGACCGCACCTTCAAAATTTTCTTGGTTCCTTCCAAATTTTCTTGGACCTTCCAAATTTTCTTGGACCTTCCTAATTTTTCTTGGTTCGAGAAAAATTTTCGATTTGATCCGAGAAAATTTCGGTCTTCATTTTTGGACCACACCTTTCAAATTTTCTTGGTTCCTTCCAAATTTTCTTGGACCTTCCAAATTTTCTTGGACCTTCAAAATTTTTCTTGATTCGAGAAAAATTTTCGATTTGATCCGAGAAAATTTCGGTCTTCATTTTTGGACCCGCAAAAATGATCTTTAATCAAGTCGACCTTTATTTTTGTGTATAAAATATGTATATTATAAAATAATATATAATAAACGTAGGGGAGGGTATTATTTTGTATATATACGCGAGTTGGGTCGAGTGCCGTTCGCAGCTGACGGCAGGCTATATGGCTACAGCCTACGTACGTACGTACGTACGTGTGACCGTGGGGGTTTATTAGTGCGATTGCGCGAAGATTTCTCCTATATAGTATACAAGCTCGAGTGTGGCGAGTGTATAGAAAGAGAGAAAGAGAGAAAGAGATACATAGAGAATAAGAGAGAAAGAGAGATAGAGAACGAGTGTGACGGTGGATTGGATGTTTAGTAAATGACGTCACTAGGGTTATCGACCAATGAGGTTAACCCAAAGCGGCCCTCTTGGTTCCCTCGGATATAGGAACCCCCGCGCTCCGCTATAACCGACGAAGAGACGAAGAGACGAAGACGGAGACGACTGAGACGACTACGACGACTACGATGGTGTGCTGGTAGCGGGCGGCGCGCAGTGAACGCAGATCTTTATTTCAGGGCTGAGCGCTGCTGACGCGAGTGAGTGAGGCAAGCCATAAGCCAAGCCAAACCAACCAGCCAGCTAGCTAGCCAACCCAACGCAAGACCAAGAGCGCGCTACGCTGCGCCTCTACCCTAACTAACTGGTCAAAAACTCGCGCGGCAAACCCGTTTTAATATACTTCGCGATCTAATTTTGAATTTTCCTAAAACACGGTTTATATATATATATATATATATATATATATATATACATATATACACATCACACTCTATATACGTAATACAGTACAGTTTCGTATATATATATATAGTATAACTATATATACTGTAACACACATCGCGGTTTATATTATTATACTGCGATTATCCTGCACGCTCTTCTTCGATGTATTGATACATACATACGTCTACTGTATAAAACTACTGTTGTTGTTGCTGCTGCTGTACATATTTATGGAGAGATATAAATTATTTTAAAATTGAAAAATAAAATAAAACGTTCATTGTGCATTTAAAAACTACTAATAATAACGACAGTGCCGAAAAAAAAAACAAAAAAATAAAAAAAAAAAAATTCAGAACAGATTTATACACTTCATAATCTAGTCATCAACATATTATCTAGTCCGATATATAATAATAATAATAATAATGATAATAAATTGTATTATTTTAATATTTATAAACTATATCGGTTAAATATATATAAATATATATATATATATATATATTGTAAACACGTGTAGTGTGTGCAGAGGTGGATATTTTGCTAGTGTGCTTCTTACTTCGCGCTGTATACATGTTATGCAGTTCTTTAATATATATAAATATATATAATATAAAAAAACGAAAATTAATAATATCAATAATACTATATATAGTATATGGGACCCCGTGTGTGATATATTGTATACAATAATAATAATAATAATAATAATAATAATAATAATAAATTGTTATATGTATAAACGCAGAAATCAATGATAATGAGAATAATAGGTATAACAATAATAATAATAATAATATATATTATATTACTTAATAATGATATATAATATTATATTACAATTAAATCATATCTGTGCAGTGAAATAATAATAATTGTGATTAATTATTATCGGATTGCGTACAATATATATATATATATATTATATTAACGCACGTGTGTGTACATTTTTTTTTTTTTTTTTTTTTTTTTTAATTTTATTTCAATATAATATATTATACATACACACACACACACACACACACAAGAAAAAAATTATAAAACAGACGACAAGCTAGTATATTATACCATATGTGCTACGATTTTTTTATTACAAAATTATAAAAAAAAAAAAAACGAAAAAAAAAAAAACGGTTTTTTTTAATAATAATATCTATAAATGGGATAATATATATGTATAAAAGCTTTGATTACTACTATACTACCCCGATCATTCACGCGGTGAGTAAAAAGTACAGGAAAAACCATAAAAAAACAAAAAAAAAAAAATTTATTTTAATAAATCGATATATTCATAAAATTATATTATATATATATATATATATATATATATATATACACATGGAGAGAATACATTGTCTTGGGGGGGTTCCTACAATCATCAATTTTCAGTATATAGAGACGATTTTATTATTCAAGAATATGAATAAAACCGAATGACTCGCGCGCGGGTCACTGCGCTGACCTACACTCCTGTATTGTCATACGTACTGTATACGTATTCTTGTCTATACTTAATATACGTATAAGTTCTCTTATTCTCTTGAGCGCCGAACGCGCGCCCGCTACGCTTCAGGCTTCGAAGTAAAACCTCTTCTTTGGAACCTATGCGTAGCGTTGTGCTGCAGTAGTAGTGGATTTGATTCCACTGCACAACTACGCTACTCCTGCTACTCTCTGCATGCTACTGCTACTGCTGCTGATGCATAATAAACCGAATTCGATCCTCTCTCTGCGGCTATACTATATATATATATATATATATATGTGTGTATCTCTGTATACACATGTGTATATAGATTTTCTTCTAGAACAAATTCTATATAATATATATACAGTTATAGCTTCTCTCTCTCTATGTGTATATATATATTATATAAAAATTTTTTTTTTGCGGATATGCCCAAACGATGTTACATGTCACAAAAAAGATTTTGCCACCAAAAATACGAAAATTTTTTTTTTGGCGGTTACGACGATTATGGCATAATAGTGATGACGCGATACTTATGATAATAATGAATTTTGGATTTATACCTATATACCTATCTATGTATATAATATAATAGAGAAAAGGTATGCGAAGAGAGAGAGAGATATATATATATATATAATTGATTGCAATATATATATATATGTGGTTGGGAGCCGCTGATGGGTTACGATTGTATGTACGCGTGTGTTTGCCGCTAGCATTATACAGTCATTTAACACCCATTAAAGAGTTCTCGGGACGACCTCGCGCGCCGTAAAACCAATTGGTAATAAATAACGTTTTTCGAAGGTGGTGCAGCACAGGAAGGCGCCCGCGCGCGCTTTATAGTATATAGTAGTAATCGTATTGCATATAACAGACAGTAATATATTATAGAAATACAAGGGCATCATATATATATATATGTATAATATATTAATTAAATTAAATGCGAATATTATATTATATTATATATATATTATAGATGCAGAAAATAAATGTATAATTTAAAATATATTATTATTTTTCATATTTCTATATGCATTATTATAACTTATACCTATATGTGTTTGTGTGTTACAGAGTTTTCAACATTCCATCCACGCACACTAATTTGATACAGCTGGCGATATACTGCCATCATTAATATTTCAAAAATGGGTCGGAAGAAAATACAAATATCCCGTATCACCGACGAACGGAATCGCCAGGTTAGTGGTTTGAATTTCCCGCCTTTAATTTTTTTTCAAATTAAAGAACAACAACAACAACAACGATCATAGAGAATATTATAAGATTTAAAATTGTAATTTAAACACTGTAGGTGACGTTCAACAAGAGAAAATTCGGAGTTATGAAAAAAGCTTACGAATTATCGGTACTATGCGACTGCGAGATAGCGCTGATAATATTTAGTTCTAGTAACAAATTGTATCAGTACGCAAGCACAGATATGGACAAGGTACTTTTGAAGTACACAGAATACAACGAGCCTCACGAGTCATTAACAAACAAAAATATAATCGAGGTGAGTTGTGAATCATTATATACACGAAATTTTTTATATATATATATATATATTATAATATGTCGTTTGTTGGATTTATCCCGCGCGTATATCATAACCTATAACCCGGGGATTCAGAAAAAAAAAACAAAAAACAAACAAAACACGTTAGATAGATAGATAGATGATAGAATTTTAGACCGGTTCAAAAAAAAATCGACTATTCTTTTTTGTCTGTTAAAAGCGGAGCTTTTAATATCAAGGGGATATGAAAGGTGAATTGTACACCTCGAACTTTTGGCAGTCTGTTTCTCAGCTAAAACACATCCGATCGATGTGAAATTGATATCAGTGACTTAGAAAAAGTGAACGAAGGGCATGATGCTATTGGATTTTCAAAAAGCGAAAATAAAATTTACAGTTTTCTATCAAGAGTGCGCTCTGTAACGAATAATCGTTGTTGCCTGACGTTGTATACTTGATAAATATGAAAACACACGAAACATTTACGCTTTTTCGAAATCCAAGAGCATCATGCCCTCCGTGCACTTTTTCTAAGTCACTGATATCAATTTCACATAGATCGGATGTGTTTTAGCTGAGAAACGGGCTTCCGAAAATTCGAGGTGTGTACTTCACCTTTCATATCCCCTTAAGATTTAGAGGTCGCTCGCATCGCGGATTTACTATTTTCCATTTGAATAGCATAGGAAATTTTTTTTTTTTTTTTTCAAATAATTTTGTAGCTCACAAACCAATGAACAAATTCAAATGACTCATAGATATTTTCATAGGAAATTGAACACTCTACAAAAAGCTTCTCTTATCATTTTTTGATAAATTGACACCTTCCAAAGTTATTCAAGCTCAAAGTTCAATTTATAGTTGAGTCAACTATTTTTTTTTTTTTTTTTTTTGTGATTTTTTTTTTCCACAATGATAGATACATTTTTTAGAGTGTTCAATCCCCTATCAAAATATGTAAGAGTCATTTGGATTTGTTCATTGGTTTGTGAGCTACGAAATTCTAAAGAAAAAAAAAAAAAAAAAATTCTATGCTATTTAAATGGAAACTAGAAATCCGCGTATGAGTGACCTCTAAATCTTAATATTAAGAGCTCCGCTTTTAACAGGCATCTTTTTTCACCCCCCCCCCGAAAGTATTTCAATGCGAAAATTGAAGAAAACAAAGAATAGTCGATTTTTTTGAACCGGTCTAATGGACACACATGCATTAATGTAATGTGTAATGATTGTTTTGGGTATAACAACGTATATATTACCTAGCTAGAAAGATAGAGAAAGAGAAAGAGCGGGAGGGAGGGAGGGGGGCTGTCTGTCTTGATCAATTAACATGCATGTGATGGTGAGTGCCCTCGGGCGGTGTGGTCACGTGAACCTGTCTGCTGACACTTGCAGGCGCTAAACAAGAAGGAGCATAAGGGAGCTATGTCGCCCGAGAGTCCCGAGCCTGATGCTACAGAGTATAATCTCACGCCTAGGACAGAAGCTAAATACAGTAAAATTGACGAGGAATTCCAAATTATGATGCAGAGAAATCAACACAACGGGACGAGGGTCAGTTTTTTCATTTTTATACGATAATAATCATAACATCACAATTTTATATTATTTTTCTTATCATTTTAACGATTAATCGCAGGTAATGGGACAGTCGAATTATACGCTGCCTGTATCGGTGCCTGTAAACAGTTATGGTGAATCTCTACTTGGTTCAAGTCCTCAGATGGCGCATACGAGCATCTCTCCAAGGCCGTCATCGTCTGAAACTGATTCAGGTTCGTACATATATATATATATATATATATATATAGAATATATTAGGGTGCTTAGTTTTTGAGCGAACATTGTTGTAGGTATATGAAAACATTTTTTGAATCTGAAAATTTGAAAACTGTTAAAATCGGTGTTGGGAATTTTAATGACTGATAATCGAATGATAAGATGAAAAAACTTGTTTAATATCGTATTTTTTTTTTTTTTTTTTTTTGAAAAAATTTATAGTATATCCACCAGGAGGGATGTTGGAAATGAGTAACGGCTACCCTCCGTCGGCGTCGCCACTTGGTGGATCTCCTAGCCCTGGACCATCGCCTGCACTTGGTGTAGGTGGAGGTGGCGGTGGAGGAAAGGGTGGTAACCAGTCTAGGCATTCGCCACAACCACCTCCACCGCCTCATTCTCACAGAGCAAACCTCAGAGTCGTTATACCCACACCTCTTACACAGTCGCTTTCAGAGGACAACAATTACGACGTAAGATTTGGATAGAGAAAACACAGGCCCAGAAAAAACAAAGTTGTCTCAACTTTTGACGAGACAGTTTCTATTCTTATGTATTTTTCGACGCTGAATCCGAATCCGAAGTCAAATTAGAGAGTTTCTCTGCTCCTTCGCGAGAAAAATGCAAAAAACATGATTTTTCATGGTTTTTTTTTTTTTTTGAATTTAATAGAAAACTACGATTGATAACGTCAATTTGAATTCAAATTCGAATTTTACGGATCAAAATACGTTGAAAACCATATTTTTTTTTCAAAATCAAAATATGGTTTTCGACGTGTTTTGATCCGTAGAAGTCGAATTTGAATTCAGATTAACGTTATCATTCGTAGTTTTCAATTAAATTCCAAAAAACCATAAATAAACCATGAAAAATCATGTTTTTTGGATTTTTCTCGCAAAGGAGCAGGGAAACTCCCTAATTTGACTTCGGATTCGGATTCAGCGTCGAAAAATACACAAGAATAGACGTATCTAGTATTTTTTTTTTTTTTTTTTTTGTGGGCCTGTGAAATCAATGTTCCATTATTTTTGATTTTTTAATTTTTTATTCAATTATTGTAACATAAAACTGAATTTACAGAGCGGTCATTCGCAATCAGCGTTAAACACGCCTGTAGTAGCGTTACAAACGCCTTCAGTACCAGCTGGATATTCTAGTTTTGGGCCAACCGATTATTCGTCGGATCTTGGGAGCCTGGCGTGGTCCCATCAGAGGTACGTTGATGACTTGTCAATGTATTCGGCAGCCACCATGTCCAGCATCAGGTAAATCAATCGTCATTATTCATTATTTAATAACAAGTCTATTTCATCATTAAATGTTTCCTTTTGATTTTTTACTAACAGCATCACCGATTACACAACTTTCTATCTTTATATTCCCTTTTCTATTATATCGCATTAATTTCTCTAGGATATTTTCTCTGTTCTTCTCCCCCTCTCTGCTTTCTCTGCACAATAATCCAGCTCTTTGGATCCCCTTATCTCAAAATCCAGCTTTTCGGATCCTCTTATCTTAAAATCCAGCTTCATAGATCATCTTATCCAAAAATTCTGCTTTTTGCATCGTTTTATCCTGAAATCCAGCTCTTTGGATCGTTTTATCCAAAATCCAGCTTTTTGGATCCTCTTATCTCAAAATCCAGCTTTTTAGATCGTCTTATCCTAAAATCCAGCTTTTGGATCGTCGTATCTTGATGAAATCCAGCTTTTTAGATAATCTTATCCTAAAATCCAGCTCTTTAGATCCCCTTATCTCAAAATCCAGCTGTTTGGATCCTCTTATCTTAAAATCCAGCTTTATAGATCGTCTTATCCTAAAATCCAGCTTTTTGGATCGTTGTATCTTAATAAAATCTAGCTTTTTGGATCCTTATATCTCAAAATCCAGCTTTTTAGATCATCTTATCCAAAAATCCAGCTTTTTGGATCGTTGTTTCCCAAAATCCAGCTTTTTGGATCCTTATATCTCAAAATCCAGCTTTTTGAATCCTCTTATCTCAAAATCCAGCTGTTTGGATTCTCTTATCAAAAAATCCAGCTTTTTGGATCGTTGTATCCTAAAACACAGCATTTTGGATCGTCTTATCCTAATAAAATCCAGATTTTTGGATCCTCTTATCTCGAAATCCAGCTTTTTGGATCCTCTTATCTCAAAATCCAGCTGTTTGGATCCTTTTATCTCGAAATCCAGCTTTCTAGATCGTCTTATCCAAAAATCCAGCTTTTTGGATCGTTGTATCCTGAAATCCAGCTCTTCGATCGTTTTATCCTTAAATACAGCTTTTTAGATCCTCTTATCTCAAAATCCAGCTTTTTAGATCGTCTCATCCTAAAATCCAGCTTTTTGGATCCTCTTATCTCAAAATCCAACTGTTTCGATCCTCTTATCTCAAAATCCAGCTTCTGGATTGTCGTATCTTAATGAAATCCAGCTTTTTAAATCATCTTATCCTAAAATCCAGCTTTTTGGATCATCTTCTCTCAAAATCCAGCTGTTTGGACCCTCTTATCTCAAAATCGAGCTTTTTAGATCGTCTTATCCTAAAATCCAGCTTTTGGATAGTCGTATCTTAATGAAATCCAGCTTTTTAGATCATCTTATCCTAAAATCCAGCTTTTTGGATCCTCTCATCTCAAAATCCAGCTGTTTGGATCCTCTTATCTCGAAATCCAGCTTTCTGGATCATCTCTTCCTAAAACCCAGCTTTTTGGATCGTCTTATCCTAAAATCCAAGTTTCTATATCGTCTCATGCTAAAATCCAGCTTTTTGGATCGTCGTACCCTAAAATCCAGCTTTTTCCTTAGTTTTCTAATCCTGCCGATCTCGTAAATAATTTGTTCAAGAAATTTTAGCAAAAATTTAGTCAATTATTATACAAAATCTGTTACAAATATTTCAAACATTTGTTAAGTGTTGAAAATTTTACTTGAATCTCATTAAGAAAAACAATTACGAAATCTTTTGATAATTCAATGTGAAATTTTATCACACCTTTATCAAAAGCTGTAGCAAAATCTCAAAGAACTTGATCAGATCTAAATTAAAACTATATTAAATATATATAAAACCCATGAAATCGTAAAATATAAAAATTGCTAAAATCCCATCAGAAGCTGTACTAAAATTTAATTCAAATCGATCAAACTAATCCATTATATCCTGAAAACCTCGACACGCTTTTCTAATTTGTGTTGATTTTTCTCTCGCACGTTAACAATGCTTGGATAAAATTTAACTGAAATGGATGACAAAACCGGATATTCCAAAGTATAACAAAAGCAAAAATTGTCAAAACAAATTTTCAGTGGTCTTCCGCACTTGGCAGTATCGAGTAGTACACCGCCTCCGTCGACGTCGCCTCTGCCAGTGAAAATAAAAAGTGAGCCTATAAGTCCGCCTCGAGATCCTCACGGCGGCGGTGGTGGAGGAGGAGGTGGTCCAGGCGGTAATCAGGGTTCAATTCATCACTCGAATCTCGGTGTAGGTCCGTCGTCGAGTGGCGGTGGTCTTTCCCATCACGGTTCCCACGGTGTACCGCAAACGTTAAACCTTGTCTCTAGTAGACCTAACAGTAACCCGCCTCCTTCTCATTCGGGTAGTATAACACCGACGAATTTACCTTCTCCTGGTGGAGGCGGTGGCGTCGGTGATATGAGGTCAAATCATCCCGGAGGAGGAGGAGGCGGTGGTGGAGGAGGAGGAGGTGGAAGCGGAGGAAATAGTTCCGATTATGAAAACGGACCGCTTATGAAACGGCCAAGGATAACCGAGGGTTGGGCGACTTAGTATCGGCCCCAAAACAGATCAAGGCTTCTAAACGCTATAATATCGTACGACGGTATGTTGTAGTAGTAATAAAAATAGAGGCATTGGTCTTGGAGACTTTTTTTGTTAAAAAAAAAAAAAAAAAAAAAAAAGAAAAAAAAAAAATCGTCCTTTGTCTCGATATAGTACTATATATGGAAAATTATTAGAGGAAAAAATCTAGTCGATTTTCTTGGGTTTTTTCTATATTTTTAAATAAAAAAACGAAAAAATGAAAAAAAAAAAAAAACAAAAAAAAAAAAAATGATATAAAAACGAATAAAAATGAATATAAATAAAATACATAATATACATATACGAGACTATAAAAAAAAAAAAAAAAAAAAAAAAAAATGTGGACACGGTGATGACGGTATACCGAAATAAATAAATAAATAAATAAAGAAAAGAGAGAGAGAGAGAGAGAGAGAGAGAGAGAAAAAATAATAATAATAAGAAGAAGAAGATAAAAGATGATATATAAAGAAAGAAGGAAATATGATATAGAGAAAAAAAGAGAAAAAAAAAAGAAAAAAAAAAAAAAAAAAAAAAGTTAAAATTAAAGAAAATTGTGGTGCCATAATGTTGAAACTTTATATATATTATATATGTACGATGGATATATATTATATTTTCATGTATATAATAAGAGGTGTTGTTTGTATATATGTCATTTATTAACGACGGTGTGTTATAATAATAATAATAATATTATACTATTGTGTATAATCGTCGTCGTCGACGATACGCCATACATACATATACATTATAATATATATACTCTCGGCGTATACTCTAAATCACCAAAATTATTAAGACGTGTGTCGGAATAAGAATAATAAGAATAAGAAGAAGAAGAAGAAGAAGAAAAAAAATAACAGAAAAAGAAAAAGAAAGAAGAACCGAGACTAAAAAAAAAAAATGATGATAAAGAACCAAAATCGAGGAGAAAGAAAAGTCGTCGTTCCCCTCGCCCTCCTTTTTTTTTTTTTTGTTTTTTTGTTCTTTTTTTTGTTCCAAACTAGTAAGAGTTTTAAAACAGTAGGATATATAGTAGAGAGAGAGAGAGAGAGAGAGAGAGAGAGAGAGAGAGAGAGAGAGAGAGAATATATGTAGGGAGAAAGATGAAACAAGCTTTGAGATATTACGTACAGTTATTTAATATCTGCACAATAAATACTATATCAGGGGTTTAGCCATACACACCAACCACCAACCACCACTACCAATCTCATCGCACATGCGCGCGCCATACACATACAATAATATAAATATTATATATATACACAGAGACACAGACACAGAAACACACACTAATTTGTACGACGGTAAATATAGATAGAAAGAAAGATAGTAAGAAAGAAAGAAAGAAATATGTATATATATATATATATATATATTTCGATTTCATTAATAGAATCCCTTCGACGATGATATAAATAGAATATTAAAAATATATATAGTAGTAGTGTTATTAAAATCCTTCTTCTTAGAAGAAGAATAATATTAATAATGAATAAGAAGAAGAAGAAGATGAAGACGAAGATAAAGAAGAGACAAAAAAAAAAAATAGATGAAGATTTTTTTTTTTTCTTCTATTAATTTTTAATTAATTATCAAATATCCTGTCGATTAAGCCTTTACAATCCTAGAACCCTACAAATCCAACATCACCCTATACACCATCATACTCCCCGCCTCCCTTACGGAAAATACAATCAATTCCTGAATGTGAACACTGAATTTTGGGTGTAAAACTCTTAAATTGGGAATTGACTTTCAAATTTCGAGTGTTGAACTCTCAAATTGAGAGTTAACTCCCGAATTTCGAGTGTCGAACTCCCAAATTGAGGGTGGACTTCCAAATTTTGAGTGTCGAACTCCCAAATTGAGATTTGATTCTCAAATTTCGAGTGTCGAACTCCCAAATTGAGATTTGACTCCCAAATTTTGAGTGTCCAACTCCCAAATTGAGGGTGGACTCCCAAATGTTGAGTGTCGAAATCCCAAATTAAGAGTTGACTCCCAAATTTTTGAGTGTCCAACTCCCAAATTGAGAGTTGACACCCAAATTTCGAGTATCGAACTTCCAGGTTTAGAGTTGACTTCCAAATGTTGAGTGTCCAACTCCCAAATTGAGAGTTGACTACCAAATTTTGAGTGTCCAACTTCCAAATTGAGGGTGGACTCCCAAATTTTGAGTGTCCAACTCCCAAATTGATGGTGGACTCCCAAATTTTGAGTATCCAACTCCCAAACTGAGAGTTGACTTCCAAATGAGTGACACCCACCAGAGGGTCAACAACACTCAACTGAGAGTCAACACCCAAGTTAGTTATACGAAAGTACACCTCAGTTGAGAGTCACTACTGAGTGTTATTTTAAGGGGTTATTTTGAATGTTTTTTCCGTAAGGGGCTCGCCAACACATTTTTTATATAAAAGTACTACCACACGATCATTTTTGTAAGTCGGATATATTTCTACGCCATAGTATCTATGGTTTTGGATGTACCATTTCGAGTGGGGTGAAGTAAAAAAAAAAAAAAAAGTAAGAAAAAAATGAAAGAATGAAAGAATATTACACAGTTTTCTTAGCTTATTATACTTTTCTTCGTATTAAGCGAGGAGAGAGAGATTAAAAAAAAAAAAAAATAAATAAATAAATAAACTGTTACTACTTGTTTTTTTTTTTTTTTTATTTTTTTTTCTAATCAATGTGTAAATATAAAATCACGGTTTATATTATTATTATTATTATTATTATTATTGCTATTATTATTATTATTATTATTATTATTATTATTATTATTATTATTATTATTATTATTATTATTATTATTGTTGTTGCTGGTTGCTGTTGCTGTTGATGTTGCTGTCGTTGCGGTATATAAGTTTAATAATCCGACTATACTATTCCCAACTATATATAAATAATTTGGTAATATACTAGATAGATAGATATACGTATACGTATATAGAAATCTTCGAAGAATAAAAAAAAACGCGATATCTTTGATTATTATGAAAGTACTACTTATAGAATGAAGAAGAAGAAGAAGAAGAAGAAGAAAAAAAAAAAACAAGAAAATTCATTTCTCATTGATTATATTATTAATTGACAAATTCAAATTCTATTCTATTATTATTGGTGGAAAAAAAAAAAAAAAAAAAGAAATTGTGTGAAATTTGAGTCAAAGAAGAAGAAGGAAGAAGAAAAAGAAGAAGAAGAAAGAAAACAGGCACCCGTTAAATTTGCATAAATTACACTCTGATTATTATTATTATTATTATTATTATTATTATTATTATTATTATTATTATTATTATGGTTTAGTTATTATTATTAATTTTTTTATTCGTTTTTCTTTATTCTATTCAACGAATCATTCGCTGCAGCTAATATTTGTTGTTTTTTTTTTTTTTTACAATAATAATCGAAAAGAAGAAGAAGAAGAATAATAATGATAATGGGGAATGAAAAGACAGAAAATTAGTTGAAGAAAGAAAGAAAAAATAAAGAAACTAGTTTCGTTCTAAAAAGTTTCGGATAAATTCACAAGCCGTGGCGATAAATAAATAAAATGAATAAATATATCAATATAAAAAAGGAAAAGAAGGAAAAGAAAAAAAAAACAAAATTGTTTTAAATTGACGATGATTATGATGATGATGATTATGATATTATAAGTAAATTAGTAAGGCTGCTGTACTCGTCAGAAACGACCACTACCACTACTACTATCCCGCCCCATGTCTCTCCCTCCGTTCTCCCCTTTTTTTATCAGCGCACTGGTAATATATTTTTTAGCTATCTAATTGAATAATAATGATAATATATATATATATTAGGTAATTAAAGAGAAGAAGAA